>CAUHTR010000430.1:0-135279 GCA_959609185.1 Schmidtea polychroa | reverse complement strand
ATGACACTTATTAAAATGTGGTTGATCAAAAGTATCGAAATCGGCGACTTGCGCGACATGGTAAAAAACAATAATCCGTCGCATCTGTGGTCCCTATATTGTCAATTTGTCACCACTTTCATAGTTTGACACCTTGTTAATAATCGTAGTTTATTAATTAAATTTATATTGTTTCAATAACTTGCCCTCAACTGTGGAGTGGATATCCCATTCTTGCGATGGTCAACTTCACCTGAGACATTCAGTGTACTTAAATCTGTTTTGGATTCAAGTAGATCTACTTCTTCGGTAGAACATTCTGAACTCACTTTATTGACAAATCCTAAATGCAAACTTATTACAATAATAGAGTAATAATAACAATTAATAGACCTTTAAAAATAAAAAATGATATGAAAAGTCATTGTGGCAAGTTCTAATTTCTAATAACATGCTAATATTATTTTATGAATGCTTGAAATTGTTGAGGATATCTAAATAACAATTTGGAAATAAATAAATAAAAGTACCTAGGGAAGATCGCCATGACAAACGAGACGATCTATGGGAACTCAGAAATGAAAGCGGAAGCAAAAGTAAATGAGAAATGAGGAAGAGGAAGGAAACAAAAGGAATCAAACATGAAAATAAAAACCAAGGTCAGTACTAATTAATTAGTACAAAAAGTAAAAGGAATTTTGAAATCGGGGAAAAAGGAAAACAACAATATTCTTATCTCGACAGCTTGCCAATAATAAAAGAATTGCTGGGAGAAGGCGGTTAAACAAAAAAGGGGAAAGGAAAAATATCTCGACATCTGTCAGAGATAAGGCTGACATAGCGGGGAACGCAGAAGAAAATGGAAATAGGAAAACAAAATCTGTCGCCAGTGCTATAAATAAAATAACTATATAAAGGAAAACTGGTGGACACGAAATCAGAACAAAATTGGAGATGAAATTAGAGAGAAAAAGAGTGACGCGAAATTAAGACAATTTGTGAGACGATTTGAGAGACAATTTGAGAGATAAAATTATTGGTGAAAAATTAGGCAACGTCGGACGAAACGTTGTTGGAGAAACGATTTGTGGAATAGAATTGTAAAGAAAATAATTGTGGGAAATGATTGTTGGAGAAGATTTGAATAAAAGAATTAGCTGAAAAAAGGACGAAAAGAAGTTATTTGAGTATTTGAATAAATTTGTAAAGAAGGTCAAAGAAAACAGCCAGCTCAACAAATCAGTAATTGTGATCCTTTAATCCGGTGTTATACGAAAGTGCTATTAGTGTAAAGCGAAAGTTATTTGTGATTATCAATAAAGATTTCTGTTGTCGAGTGTTATTTGTGAATCGTGCAAAGACACTCTTCGAGTCAGAGTAACATTTAAATTTATCACCAACTCAATAACCCAACAAAATGTATACATGCACTACGGATATTTCATTATATGGCGTGTAACTATATGAGAGCAGAGTACAATTTTAGAAATTTTTTGTTAAAATATTCCTTCAAATTAAAGACAAAATACTTGAATGTGATTGATTACTTGAAAATAAGCTATTGAAAATATTAGTGTTGAATAAAAAATAAAACATTGATTATTGTTTGTACAAAATGAAGGTAAAAAAATTGTAAATGAAACAAATCAAATGTGCAAATGTTTCAATATTTTAATAATATAAAATAATTCTTTTTCATAACTGAAAATTTTAGAGATCAAAGTTTTTAACCCTTAACAAAGTCAGTGCCAAAATCTTGTGTTAAATTGAGAAACAAATTATGTCTATAATGAAAAAAATTGAAATGTTAAAAAAAATTCTCTTTAGCGTCTGGCCACTCACCTGAAGAAGATTAATTAGACGGATATTTACGGATAACTGATACGACATTTATATAAATCTTTTCTGATAAAATAAATATTTTATTGTTCATTCTTTTTGTTAATATAATGAAAAAAGTTAATATTGAAAACCTTTTGCAAAATTTTGTGAATAATAATTCTGAATAATAAAAGCGTGTTTTTCCATTTCTAATAATAAAAAATATAAATTTTTTGTTATTAAATTCGTAATTTAACAGAATTTTGCAAATCGATTGTAACATTTTTAAAAATAAAGAAAAGCTAAAAAGATAATAAGCATGGTGCACATTTAAAAAAGTTGTATATTTATACATTGCATAATTTTCAAATGATAAGATCTAAGAATGAAAACAAAAAAAATTACAAATTTTAAATTTTTATTGCAAATAGATTTTCTCAAGATTTGACAGTATTTCCTTATTAGACGAAAATAATTTCCGAAATTTATTGAAAAATAAATTTAATTTTGTCAAAAACATCGTTTTCGTTAATTCGAAATTTTTATCTTCCATTTGATTGTATGAACATATTGAATATTAGTTGATTATTAAAAACAAATAAATTTCGAATTGTTTATTATTAATATTATTTATTAAAAAGAGAGTTTGAAGACTATAAATCAGTAATATATCGATGTTTGTTGATACTCACGAATTTTCGGCACTGCTTTTTTTATTAAATTCGTGAGTATCAACCAACATCGATATATTACTCATTTATAGTCTTCAAGCTTTCTTTTTAATAAATTCAATCGAAAAAATAATCAATGGTGAAATTGGAAAAAAAGTTCTTATAATATTAATATTATTATTATTATTATTTATTATTATTATTATTATTATTATTATTATTATTATTATTATTATTATTATTTATTATTATTATTATTATTATTATTATTATTATTATTATTATTATTATTATTATTATTAATTTTTTATTAATAATAATTTTTTAAAGTAAAAAATGTTTTTTTAATTAAAGTTTTATTTCACATATTCAGACGCTTCCGATTTCAATTTACAATTTGCTTTAACTGTACACCTAATGTAATTTATATTTTATATTTTAATCCTAAAAGTTTTTAATCTCCTGTATTTTCATTTGGTTTAATTTAGTTTTGTGAATGAAATTTGACTTCAAAAATTAATTATTTTGTTTTTATTCTTTTGTCAAAAATTCTTGTAACATCACTGGCAAGAGCAATAAGTAAATTACAAGAACAAGGAAGTATTTAATAATGGATATTTCACTATTAATGTTATTAACGCAATTTTTTAGGAATTGAGAAAGTTTTAGTATAACTGAAAAATATTATTAATAATTTAGTAATATATAGATTTCGTAGGGTATAAACTCAATATAACAAGTAATGGTCGTGAGCTAAAAGGTTGAAACAAACGAGTGCATAATTGTTGAGTTAATATCACTATTCGATAAAAAAAATCTAATGAGAAACTCAACAAAATAAATTTTATTTTTACTATAAAACCGCAATTGTTCCGATTTCCACTTTGCACTTTTTCTTTGAATAGCAGTAAAATAATTATTTTGAGACTATTTATAAGCATTGTCATGTAATGAAAGCTAATTTATAATCTGTTACAATGTCGGTGAGCCTCTTTCTGACGCGCATGATTATATAATGTTACCCACGTGCTTTTGTAAACATAATACAATTAATTATATAATAAAAATATAATATAAATATAATAAGTAAATACAAATATGTAAATAAAATTTTATTTAATTTAATTAAATTTTAAAAATTTAAAATTAAATTATAAGAATGCGTTATTAAAAATAACAATATATAAAATTTTATTTTAATATTACTTATCGCCACTTTTATTTTCAACTGCACAAAAAATGTACTCAAAACTCTGGCATTGTAACAATTTGTGAAACATGGAACCGTGTTTCACCGCTATATCGAATGTGTATTGCAAATGATAAATTTTGTAAACCTGCTGCTGATATGTTTTCTCATTGTGAATCACAAAACGTCCAGTCAATTGATATGACAAGAGCAAAATCACTCCATCGCAATTGAATATTCAAACAACCCTAAAATAGGAGAGTCGTATTCAATGAAATATATATTGTGAAGTAAAATATCCAAAACACCAATACGCTTGGTACACAGATGGGGAATTCCATCATCCAATAGAAATGGAAGCGTTTGAAGAGATTGATAAAACCAATAGTAATGAATATATTTTAAATGTTAGTCTTATTTTCCTACAGTAGAAAGGCATGAAAGTTTATCAGATACATTAATTACAATGAAAAAATGACAAATATTTTTTAATAATGTTTGGTTCAACATTTTCATATGAACAATTGCTTTCATCAATGAATTTTATAAAATGTTTGGAAAGAAAGAATTGGCTGAAAATTAACTACTGCTTGTGTAAAACTAATGAATACTAAGTATAAACCCAAAATACAAAAATTATCTAAATAAAATCAGACTTATGCATTTTTGATTATTTTTATAATTAGTTTTTCGTTTGAATTATAATATTTAAACTAAATTCTGACACATTTGTTAAAAAGTTTCGCCATCATCGATTTGGTAATAAAAATAAATTAATAATGAAAAAAATAAAATGATAAAATTTATTTAAAATTGATTTGTTTTTATTTATCATTTCTCACATGAATACAATTAATTATACAATTAATACTCGAAATACTGAAACGAATATATTTATTACAATAAAAGAATTTTCCTTCAAATATTTAGCCAAAGGCTTTAAACATTAACTAAAATTTTAAAATAAATTAAGGGGTAAGTACTTATTATATCGATATTATTACTAATTATATTGACAGTATTACTAGTTATTATGTTGTGATGCTTAGCTTATAGTGTTTTTAACTAACAATTAATTGTATGTGTGGTGGAAGAGTTTGTAGTATCCTTTAAAATCTGTGTCGGGACTGTTGAGGTGTATGTATGTTGCGTAAAATATATGCAAATAATAAAATTATAGAATTATAAAATAACCGACAATAATAATAATGAAACCTTTATTGAAATAAAATGTTGGGATTTTTTTTATGGACATAAAATTTTACTTGAAAACCAATAAATAAAATCTTCAAAGTGGCTCGAGAGTAGATTAACCCAAGACATTAAAATATTGAATGACAAGAATTTCGGAATTAATTTTTATTGTTAGTATAATTTTTTATTGATTATTATTTTATTTGAAATTTGTGATTTGTAATTCTCAATAGTAATAATTTACTATAGGGAATTACACGATATAGTTTTTTTTTATTTTTCAATATAATAAGCACAATAACAAAAATAATAATACACTAGAAATCTTAATTACAATTTCATTCAAAATGATAATAATAAAAATAACAACACACTACACTAGTTATATCGACAGTATTACTAATTAGATTGACAATATTATGACTCATAAAATCCCCTGATGAATATAGCTCATTTGTATCTCATGAGTAATCTAGAAAGTCGAAAATCAAGAACTACCGTTACTATATGAATGTATAAAAGATGAATGACAAAATTTATAAGAGAGATTAATAACTTAGAAAAGTAAATAAAACATTGAAATTCAGAAGTGTTTAATATTGAATTCATTGAATTTAATTTTGGGAATCTTATTTGTCTTTTACAAATCTTACTCGAATTTCATCAGGAGGTCTTATAAAGAAATTAACCTCCTAATTATAGGAATAATTTAAACTTCAGAGCAAATAATACCTGGCAATCAAATGGGAATTGTTTTAATTCTAAGGTTTCGTGGAACGTTCCATTTATTCTTCTTTGTTCAACCACATAAGCAGCATCATTTTCGTTTGGATAGTAGACTTCCAACGAAATCGTATTCCGATTTTCTTTATACAAATTTTCGACAAACAATTTTGGATTCCATAAATTTTTCAAATCTATGAATATAATATGTTGTATTAATTATTCCATGATGTCAATTCGATATTTTTAATTAATTTAAATATTATGCATATATATTCTCATTCATCACTGACTGACTGTGTAATGCTATTATAATTTATATATATAGGAATATAGTAATATATTTTAATATTTCAAAAATAAATAATTAGAATTTTAAACAAAAATGTACAAGTTAATATTTTATTTTAATTATTATAGAATCCCCCAAATCATTTTCGATGTGTTAAACAATTAATTATCAATTACATTTAATTATTTTTTTCAATATTAAATTAAAAAAAAATTTAAAGTGATAATGCATACCTACTTGTGAGTCAAAAGGCTTATCCAAAAGGGGTTCTCTCCATTTTGATTGAAGAAATATATCTGCATAATACACTTCATTAACTGTATCAACTTGACATATCTTAACAAATACACAACGAATTTCCACGGGAATCTTAATTAATTAATAATTATATATAATATGATAGTAAAATTAAAATAATGAGAGTATTTTTCCCTCTTTTTCAATCAGTTGGTCATCTGAATTTACTGCTTGTATTTATTATAAATTTATTTATTTCCTAGGTAAATATATACGTAACAAGGGTTTTTAAATTTCTATTTGTCAAACTTAGAACAAATGGATTTTATTTTATATGCATAAATTAAATTTAAAAGAAATAACCTAAAAGTGCAGAATGTTAAAAAATCATTAAATATATCAATAACTAATTTAAAATCGTACTAAATTTGAAATGTTTCGTTTATTTTTATTGATTTATTGTCAAACAAAAAATGATAGTAATTGTTTAAATAAGTTCCAAAATTTTTAAAGTAAACAGTATTACTCCAAATTTAGTTAAATTTTATGTAGTGAAAGTCATTAATATTGTAGATTTATTTTCTTGTTTACTCATCCTACAAACAAATTTAAATTCAAATAAGAAAATGACAAAAGTTTTGCATAAATTAAAAGATTTATTTAAAATTATTACAATTAAGATTATACAATAAGAATATTCAATTATAATCTTCATACTTTTATTTTTGAAATAATAATAATAATAATAATAATAATAATAATAATAATAATAATAATAATAATAATAATAATAATAATAATAATAATAATAATAATAATAATAATAATAATAATAATAATAATAATAATAATAATAATAATAATAATAATAATAATAATAATAATAATAATAATAATAATAATAATAATAATAATAATAATAATAATAATAATAATAAATGTAATGTAATAACAATAAAGTTGGTATTATATTAGTGAAAATTAAAGAAATCAGACATTCGGGTTGTAAAGTAAATAAACCTTAAATTTGACAAAACAAATTTACTTGTTCATTCTTTTGAATTAATTTCGAACTAGATTTCATGATTCAGAAACAATGTTTGTTTTATTCTTTAAATATTTAAACAGAATTTCGAGTGTATCTTGTGCCAAAGATAAATTGTCCAGTATTTATTGGTTGCAAGATGCTTTTGTTTACTTATCATGTCCAAATGTTATTTATTGTAGATAGCAATTATGATTTTTTATTTGTTTTAATATTACAAATGACTCGAAAATAATATTATTTAAAAATTTCTAAATGAAACACATTGGGATATATTTCAAAATTTATACTGAATAGATTTCACGGAAAAAATTAAAACAAAATTTAATAAAGTATGAAAAATTCTTAGTAGGTACTGTGTCCTGTCTGGACCACTATCAATTATCGTATAGATGAGTTTTGGTTCTTTTCTTTAAATTGTTGGAGTTGTCGGTGAAATATGAAATTAATAATTATTTTTTTTAACTTCAAGAGTATTTCATCTAATAAAAATAAAAATAAATGAATAATTTGAATAATTTATATAATATAATAATTAAATATAAGAATTGTAAAATAAAAAAAAATTTATTGAAGTAAATTATTAAAATTTGTAAATTTGTATTCATTCATTAATACACAACTACGAAAAATACGAAATTCATAAATGCATAGAAACTATTATAATTTAATTATCCAGGCAAATCTTTTATATGTATGGTTTTATTGTGGGGAGCTGAATAGGCATCTTTAATGAACAATTTATTCGCTTTCTATATTTTGTTTTTGTTGATGAAAATACGAAAACTTAAACACTATTTGGTTTTGCTGTTCTCATAAAAGTATTTTACACCATCGTCATAATTTCTTTGGTAGCAGGAAAATATTTCTGAAAATTCTTCTCTAAGGCACCCAAATGTTTTGCAATATCTTCATCAAAAGGACATTCACTTTCAATTAAAAACTGTTGAAAACTGCTCACATTTTGTTTTCAACTCAATGCCTATATTTTATTTCTTACATTAATTACTGTTACATTTCTTCGTTTTAGAGAAAGGCCCACTTCAAAAAAAAAGAGAAATTAAAAGATGTATTTTTAAATTATTGAAAGATTTTTGGAGAGTATTGCGGTTTGAAAAATAATTTAGATAATATTTCTGTGGAAAACACAGGACTTGATATCCCATACTGTCTTTATACTTATTTATACAATTATAACAGTTTTAAGCATTTTTTGTTAAAAAATTAATTTTTTTTGTACATCATCATAGTCATATGAATTATTGTTTTTTGTCATTTGTCGTAAAAATAATGGTTGGTTGCACGGTTCACATACGGTCACTGATTATTACTAATTATGAAAATTATATATAAAAATAACAACTAATAATTTTTTTTAAAATTTAATTTATTCAAAATTTTCATATAATTCTTCAAAATGATCATTTCTAGTTTCCGCGTCTTTTATCCTTTGTAATGAATCCTTTCACTTTTCCATGTACAAGCTCTTCCTGTTTGTGGTTTAACATTTTTGGAAGGACCATAATGTTTACGGAGGGGAAGAATTAACCAAGTTTCATTCAAAAAAGTGATTTCCAGCCTTCACTGACTACTGATAAAAATCTACTATAGTGATTTTAGATTTAAAAAACTTTTCTGCAATTGCAGCATTCAAAATCTTGGACAAATCTTGACTGAAAAATTAAATTATCGTTACATTTTGCCATTATTATTTTAAAGTTAAAATTATTTTGCTTTATTCGCTTTTATCGTCTTCAATAAGGTTCATTTATAAAATCTATTTTTTCAGAAAATACTTTTCTAGGTTTCTCTTTTTCTCTTTTTTGCATTATTACCTTTCAATATTCATTACACCGTTTTCCCGTTATAAGCCGCTCTCTACTAACTGCTATTCCTACCAAAAAGGTTTTTACTTCCTCTAACAAGACACAGTCACGTTGTATGAAAACTAATAATTAAATAGTAATATTTATCGAAGTGAGGTCATATAAAAATTTTCATATGGACCTTTCCGATTTTAAACATTAAATTAAATTTTAAATTTTAAATTAAATTTTAAATTAAATTTTAAATTTTAAATTTTAAATTAAATAATTTCTAGTCTAATGGATGAATGTCTGTTGCTGAAACAGAGTATTGCTCTATTAAGCCACCTTCCTATAATAAGCTACATTTCTATATTAAGCCTGTCTTCTACTTTTTACTAATATTTTACTTATAAGCCACGGGAAAATAGAGTTTTAGGATGACTGTCTATTATTGTCACAGTGCTTCTGGTATTGATCGAATCTATAGGCGAGAAAATATTTTAATTCAAATAATACTTTTATTTCAGTACAATAATATTTAAACAAATTATTAATTTATTTGAGCAGTTTTGTATAATAATAATTAAGGAATAAATAACTATTGCAACCTGATTCATACATTTAAACAATATAAAATAATAATTTAACCCTACAACGAATGCGCCGGATACAAGTATATCCCATGGTTCTTAAAGGTGCACTTGAGTGAGTATCTAAAAACATGCTAGGACCAGACTTTATGTAATTTGAATTCATTATGTGTTTGTTGTCATTGTAAAGTGTAGGTGTCCATTTTTAACCTTTGTCTTAACAAATTCAAGCGCAAGTACTAAAGAGTTATTTAAAACATATCACACAGATGAAGTGTTGGATAGTTCGGAAATACTCCCTGCGTCCGGTAATATGGTATCGTAGATTATCGTGAATATAAAAATAAATAGGCAACTGTCATGACATTGTCATAGTAAATATTCATGACAATATAACCTAAAATATTTGACTTAAGTAATATCATTCTTAGTTAAAACTTACCGCTCAAACATCAGTGTTTCTTGAGGTAGATAAAATTAGTACCGCTGCAAGACGAATATGGAAAATGTGGAAGGAAATTTGTTAAATTTAGAAAGAAGAGATTCAAAATATATCATTTAAGTAAAACTTCGTCGCGAAGGTCGACTGCTAGAAAAATATATATGTTCTAAAGAAGCATACAATAAAGCCAAATCAAATTTCGAGTGAACTTATTAATATTAATATTTATTTTTTTAAATTTTATTTAATATTTACATTAATATTTATTAAAATGTTTCAAATAAAGGTAAAAATAAAAGTATAATAAAAGTATAATAAACTTGTCATGTACATTTTTTGATTTATTTTATTTTTTCGCAAATGTATACCATATTTCCGGACAACAAAAATCGCTCAAATGTATACCATATTTCCGGACGGAGGGAGTACTAATTTAATCGTTTCTTATTCAGAATTTTCTGACACTGTTTCGTGAAATATTTCGTGAAAATTCAAAGAAAAAATTTAAATGAATTAAAAATCTATTTAAATATGGAAAATTACACTAATTATATTTTTGAATTTAATAAAAAACACATTTTATCAACTTTTAATTGAAAAAATGGAAATTATAACTCAAACCGAAAATTTTAAAAATTAAAGAAAATTATTAACAGTAAAATTCTATGATTTTCTCATTATTAATTTGTTTTAACAATTCAATTATTTTCGTTTTGATTATAGTTCAACTTTTCTCCCTATGTAACACAAATTTTCGGTAGTACCTTTATCAAATGTTAAATATATATATATATATATTTAAATAATACTTGAAAAATGCAGATTCGAAAATTTGTGTTACATAAGGGAAATAATTTGATATAAATTTATAATGAAAATAAATGCAATGTTAGAAAAATTATTTACTAAAAACTTCTATTGAATATTTAAGCTGCAAGTAAGGTACTCATTTGTAAACGGTGAGCGTGCATGATTATTTATGATTTTTTTTTAATTTTTAATATTTTTTATTATTTTCTCATGTTAAAATGCATTCATAAATATATAAACAATTTCTTTAATATTCGATTTATAAATTTTTTTCTACAATATGACGTTTTTATTATGTAAAAAATTCACTTTAAAATATTACGTATTCATTTAATTCTATATATATATATATATATATATATATATATATATATATATATATATATATATATATATATATATATATATATATATATATATATATATATATATATATATATGTGTGTGTGTGTGTGTGTGTTGAGGATAAATAATAAAAAATAATTTTTAAATGCGTAAAATGATTGGGGATATGATGATAAATAAATTAGGTGTTGTTCTGGAACTCAATGAAATAGGAGTGGAAAAGAGATATTGAAAAATGAGAAGGGAACAGAAGAAAATCAATATAAGCAGACAATAAAATTAAAGAAATTCTTAATTAAAAAGTACAAGCGCAAAAGAAGCAAAACAAAAAGCAAAAACAAAGTTAAAATCATTGTATTATCTCGATGTCCTATTCGAGATAAGGAAAAGAAAGAACTTGGGGAATCCGAGAGATGAGGTTTTCAAAAAATACATATCTCAACAGCTGTCAGAGATTATGGAGTGCCCAATGGAACAGATGAAAAAGGGAACGCATTATCAATAAGTACCATTAAATGGCAAGGTTTAAAAACTGGACACAAACTAGAAGAGACGAGAAAAATTTATGACTAGAGAAACTAGCGAGAGATTTAAATTTACTAGGAGAATTTAAATAAGTTGATGAGAATCAGGAAAGCAGTTGGAAGAGAAACGAGAAAACTTGCGTAATCAAATAATAAATCAGAAATAGTTGAGGAACTCAAATCAAGTTAAAGGAAATTAGATCAATTTTTGTTCTCAGAGAGTGTGAGGTATTCTAAAATATAAATTAAATTATTATTGTATGTTGTCTGCATGTTGAAATCCTTACGTATGCATTAATTATTTTTATAGAAACTCCTCAAACAAATTATGTGATTTGTTTAAATACTATTGTGATTAAATAATAAAACGTTGATTTCAAAATATTGATTTTAAATGGATCCAATTAATACCAGAAGTTCTGTCGCTAACTCAGAGTATTATCATTGTTGTGCTATTACTCCCGAAGGGTTGTAATAAGTATTGAAATCCTTTGAGGTGTGTTGACAATAGGTATCGTTGAATTCGTTGTAATCAATTGCGATAATCAATAATTTTTTATTTCGTTGAGATTTGTCATTGTTGTCATTATTAAATAACACGCTCGGAGTACATACCGGTAATTGGTAGTTTAATAATCACCGACCAACTACAATACACCCAACATATATAATAAAGATTTTATATGAATTCTAATTTTATTTAATTAAAATTAATAACAGGTTTTACTAATAAAAGACCTTACTCAAATATAAACATTAAGTCATCCTGGTCTTTGAAGACACGCAGCATTTTTAACAATAATTTATAACATAAATTATTTGAAATTAAAAATTTATTATAATTGAAAATGTTTAATCATTACGTATTGAAATTTTGTTTAACGAATATTAAAACAGTACAGTGATATTTGTCTCAACGCGCTGCTTACAGAGTGTGGCTGGACGTCAAATTTGCATACCTTTTACTGACAGGTAAGTATTACGAAAGATATTTATTATCATTTAAATGTCTATAATTTGTTTAAGTTCACTTTATAAATTTTTTTTAATTATCAAATATTATTTTCAGCTTGGTATTTTAAGTGTTTTAAAAGCACAAGTTTATGAAGCGAGAAAAAAAGTTATTTTGTATTAAATTAGTTCTAATTTTCGGTTTCACTTTGGCATTTCTTTCATGCGTATTGGCTGTGATCGCTTACATCATTCCCCAATGGATGGTTTATGTGGCCTATAGTTCAAATGTTCCATCAAAATGGATTGAATACAATAGAACAAGAGGAATATTTCAGGAATGTATGGAGAATACATTAAAACAAGGTTTGAAAGATTTTGTTTTATTTATTTTCATTGTAAATTTTAAGATCCAGATGTATCTCTACCGTATGTAATCAACAAGCAGCAATGTATTACCAATGATGTTGGTCAGTATAGTTATACTTCCAGTGATGAAAACTATGAAATGATCATTAGTAATTATTTAATCTATTTTTACTGTATTTTTCTGGGTAATTTAGAAATGCGCCAGAGTCACATTGGCCTCCACAGCGTGTCAATCCTCCTTTTATTAATATTCCTAATTTTTGGAATGGGAGTTTTTATAAAGTGGTGTTGTATGGCTGATGATTCGATATATTATTTGAAATGGAGAATTGCCCTGTCAGTCTCTTCTATTATTATTTGTAAGTATTATTAATTATCCCACCAATCTTATATTTATTCAAAAATAATCAATGATATCTCATAAATCCTGATAAAGACAGTGCAGAAAATTTGTGTTACGTAATATTAATTTTTTATCAATAGCTATAATGAAAATATATGAAATATCGAAAGAACAAGAAATGTTAGTTTTTCGAAAACTTTTTACCTTCAGAAATTTTAGAAATGAGAAAATAAAAAGAAATCAACCAGTTAGTTACCAATTCTGTCCAATTCTCGAATGGTTTGACTAGGATTTACTCTAAAATACAATTTATTATCTTAAATATGAAAAAAAAAACTTTAATTATTATTAAAGGTACAAAGTGATGATTTCTTGATAGCAAAATTAATTAAATATTAAACAATTAATTGGTAACCTTTTTACTGCGAAATATATATTCAATACAATGGAATAATTTTCGATTATAAAAATAATCCTTATCATTATAATATCACAATCTTTGTATAAAAAAGTTCATTATTTGTTCATGTAATTTTTTAAAGTATTTTGTTTAAATAGGCGGTTGAACGAAACGTGGGAGATTTCAAAACTCAAGAATTAATTTAAAACTTTGTTATTTAGTTATTTTTATGGAAAATCACAGTTCAACACTTACCTAAATAATTAATATGATATAAAAATTTAGCTTAGGCGTTTGAGTCATTTGTATTCTCACTATTTCATATTACAATACGATACAAATATGGTCACCTATTCTCAGCTATGATGTGATCATATGATCATTATGATACTTATTATTAGACCATAGTCATGGAAAATGTTCAGATTTTCACAAATGTGTACATAGAACTTTAGATAGTAAAATATGACAACTTTTACAAGATGAATTTCAAAGTTTCTTAAAATGACAAGCATACTATTTCATTTAAAACATAACTCTTGTACCGACATTCAGCTGACATAAAAATTAAAACCATTTTGGTAGATAATAATTTGGCTATCTGGGTCACTTTTTGGTAGCAGAAAACAAAAAGTGATGTAGAAAATATTTTTAGCGACTTTGTATCACGAAATAATTGTAAAACTTTTATTTCGGAAATAATTTTTCTCATGGTTATTAAGGAAAGAAGGCAGCGACAGATTTAACAAAAAGCTACCTCTATACCACCCTCTCTCCAAAATTAAAATTGAATATTGATATCCACATGTCAACATAAGTTATCTTAGGAAAGAAAATCCAGCACCAGTGTTTTCAATTAAAAAATGAAAGTAATTAAAGTATTAGTAACTTAGTGAATTTATTAATTTAAACTTGAGTAACGTAATAATTAAACCTAAATACGGCGCTGGGGTAACATCATTATGACTAAAATAATTTTCAAAGTTTTCCTAATTTGCAAATCTTACGCTCTTTTCCAGTGTTTACCAGAGACAATATTAACCACTCAGATTGAAACCGTCCCACTCATTTTAGTGTTGTAAGAAATCAAATCGCGGTTATATGCCACTCTTTCAAAGAGGTATTGTAGACAAAATACCATAAGTCATAGCAAAGAGTATAACGAGTTATTTAGATGATTTATTCCTTTGACGACGAGTCATACTTAAGTGATGCAGTACGCTCGGTACCTACTATTATACTTTATTTAAAGGCATATTTTACCCAATTAAAAGAGTTCGACCTCGTTATTATTATATATAGGTAGAATTTTGTTAGTGGAAAGAACAGCTAAAGGTTTTGAAACAGAAATATATAAAAGCCAACGGATACGGTCTATGCACTACTTCTAATAGCTTTCGTGATTTTACATATAAAAATATGATTTGAAGTTTTATTTTTAGAACGTGGTACTTATCTTCTACGTTTGAAAAATCTAGCAAAAGTACCCAATCTCGTTTTTCTTTTGAATGAAAATGGCTATTCAAAGAAACCATTGATCGCTTCTTGATTGCACCTAATAGAAACAAAGAAAAATACAGTTCATTTAATGATGGCAAACCTTTAAATTCTCATGTTTTAGTGATTGCATGTTAGGAAGGTTTTAAAAATTTTAAGTTTTCTGTCATGAAATCAATAGACAATTCTAATTTATGTAAAATAGAATCAAAATCTTTAAAATCATTAAATATGTCTAGAAATAAATCTCAAACCCCAATAGGTTTAGTGTCTGATCTAGTGTATAATTTTTTATGTAATGGGTGCAATCCCACATACATTGGATAGACTTCCAGTATTATCTGCACAAGAATTAAGAAAAATAGTTGATTGAAAATTGTGAGTCATATAGTTGAGGATAGGAAAACGTATCAAGGTGAAACTGATTTAAAATCTTTTAAAATTTTATATAAAAACTTTAATGATAAGTTGGAAAGAATTTTATGCAAGGCATTGATTTTTAAATCAAAATTAACATTCAATCAGCAACGAATTTATTGAGATTATTTAATTAACTCATTATAATATATAATTTAAATTAATAGAATGATTGTTGAATGATATTTCTTGCTCAAGATATTGTTAGCGTAAAATAATCCTTTTGTTTCAATATTGTAAATAATAATAAATATTTGAATTTCGAATCTTTAGTTAATTTAAATGGAAACAATTAATATTCGGCGCAGACAGTCTAACTATGATGGACATGTTGAAAATTACCAACAAGTGCTTCTTCTTTCTTTTTCTTTTTTTCAGATTCTTTCTATCAAATATAGTTACATATTTAAAATTATTTTAACTGCATATGAACTTCTTAACTTAAAATGGAAAATTATGTTGTCTTTAATTATATTTTTATATTAGTTCTATGTTTGAGTGCTTCCTGCTCAATCGCAACTGCATTGTATTGTGAAGTAGAGGTCAATATGAAATATAAAACAAATTTATTGCCATTTAGTCAATTTAACGTAGGTTTTCTACAATTTTACTATAATTATTAACTTTTCAATAGTTGAATAATATAAAACGATTTGGACCAATATATTATATTGCATGGATTTCAGCTGGACTTGCGTTTCTCTCGTCAATCTTTTTTATAGCTAGCAGTTGTTTGGGTAAAGAAATGGAAATGGAAAAGTATTATCCGGAAAACTGGACAAAGACCAATGACGCTTTTTTAAATGATGAATTTCCAAAATCGGTATTAATTTACATAGAAATATTTTTGGAATTATTTTTAAAATCCTTTCTAGAACCAATTTTGTGATCAATTTCCTCATCCTATTAAAAGAAATTTGCCATCAGCACCCGAAAGTTTACAAAGATATGATTTATGCAATAATCCAGTACCAAGCGAAATTGACATATAAAACAAATTCCATTCAAAGAACATTGCTTTCACAAATCTTGAATTCTTAAAACAAATCAAAAAATAATGATTTTCTTTTTTATATTTATGCTTGAATTTACTGCTTCGAATAGAAGCCACTAAATGCACCATGAGATTAAAGAAATACGAATCTTTACAAAATCTACCAATTTTTAATTTATGTCTTCAGGAAAACATTTTGGAAATTTTGATTTTGAAAAGTTTAGAAAAATATTTGTGATTAGCTCACGCATTCTAATATGTACTACTACTACTACCAATACCAATTATAATAATAATAATAATAATAATAATAATAATAATAATAATAATAATAATAATAATAATAATAATAATAATAATAATAATAATAATAATAATAATAATAATAATAATAATAATAATAATAATAATAATAATAATAGTAATAATAACAATAATAATAATAATAATAATTCTGGTATCTCTTTCAAAAGTTTTGGAAAAATCTGTATCTTAAATAAAATACAATTATGTATTACAGTTATATTACAGTAAGATATATCTATGATTATGAATATGGCACTACGGGTGAAAACCCATATTTAAATCGTAAAATAATAATAAAAATTTTAACAGTCTTCTATATCTAATATTTTTTGGCGTAAAATCCTTGATTAAATTTCAAGTTCCCAGCAGCAGTATAATATAATTTAAATTAATTTCATTAATATATTATTTTGATTTGAAACGAGAGGAAATTTTCAATGTAAAAATCTGTTTAATTTTAATTACAATTAATTAAAACAAATTAGATTAAATTCCCGTTTCAACATCCATCTACGATTGGTTTAAATATGGTTTCCGTATATTTTCAGTAAAAATAAAAATGTTTTATATAGTTTAAAACAAGATATTATCTATCAAAATCATTTAACAACTGAAATATATTTATACAACTAAGAAACAAAATCATCTAGAACTAGGCAATTTCTTAAATAATTAATTTCAAACGTTATAAAATGTATAGTGGAACACAGATTATTCATACTGCTCATATAGTACACAGTAGTACATATTGTATTAGTTTATTATATACTACTACTACTACTAATACTACTAATATTAATAATAATAATCTTAGAAAATTTTTTCCAATTTAATAAAAAATTAGAAATCAATGTACTAAATCTTCTTCAGTCTCTTCTATTTCAGAAAATACAGTTTCAGGTGCAATTTCTTCAGGTTTTACTGGCTATTGTTTGAAATGTCATCATTATTCTGAATTTCATCGTCTTCGCTGAAACTATGAATAATAAACTGAAATTCATGATACAAAGTGCACGTGTGTCTTTTATTCTATGTCTATTTTCTCCAAATTCTTCAAAAATTTTCAATATATGGTCAATCCTGAGGTTAATTATCGCGCCTGTGTGCGCGTTGTTTTGAAATTGTATTTATCTATGTGTGCGCATCAATGTTATTTTTGGAATTATTATTTTGTATTTTAGTGTTTTTCGAGTTTTGTTTTAAAAAGTGGATTTTTTGGTGAATTTAAAATTGTTTTTTATTAAAATTTCGAACGTTGAAAATTTATTTGAAAAATATAATGATTATATGATGAAATATGAAGCTTATTTACGGGATTTAATTGTAAAATGTGAAGAATCACAATAATTAGAATTTGAAAACAATAACAATCAAATAAATGTTGACATGAAATGTTTAATTGAATACTTAAACAGCGAAGACGATGAAATTCAGAATAATAATTACATTTCAAACAATAGCCCAGTAAAACCTGAAGAAATTGCACCTGAAATTGTATTTTCTGAAATAGAAGAGACTGAAGAAGATTTATTAATTAAAACAGATCAATGGATGACTGAACCGGCTAATGAGGCAGAAAAGTATTTGAAATCGATTATAAAAAAGATGTCAGAAACAAAATCGAAGTTCTAATTCACGATGGATTTGGTAATGATAATCTAGAAGACATTTCGATTCAAGTTAATGTATCTTTGCGAACGGATTTGTCAGAATCTACGATGACAATTTATCAATATATTTTGATATTTTATCCATTTTAAATCAGGAAAAGATTTTATTGATAATACTTATGTTACAATCTTTATTTTCGTAATTAATAATTCAAACATCTCTATTTTATTTGTAAGTAGTCCCTCTATTGCTGATGCATTATATATGAATAGCCGGTTGTAGAAATGAAGAGGGAAATATATTTGGAAATAAAAAGTGATTGTTAGAAAGAGAAATTATTCTGTTTAGTATATCTTCAGCTTACAAATTTATATATTTTTTAAACTATGAATTCGATATTTTCACAGACAATCAGTACAGATCCTCCTATAACTATTACTACAATAATATCTGACTACCCAACTAGTTCAGTAATCGTTGGAACAAATCCTTCGGAAATTAAGATTTTCGGATTACCATTAGCAGTTGCTTTGCCTATCATTGTTTTCGGTGGATTACCCTTATCTTTTCTGTTGACTTGTGCTTGTTGTGCCATAGTTCAAAACTGCAGAAGAAAGCAACTAGTGGCAAAAATTGAGCCTTTACCCGAGATTCCTAATTCTAAAGAATCTACTAGAATTGCGAATAAAACAGAAATTAATCACAATGATATTGACAATATTAACAAATCTCTTTCCTCGATATTTGTAGTCAACGAAAAGCAAAAGTACGGAGACGTTGGCCTCTCTTCAAGCGCTAGCAACGCACCGAGTTCCGATTCGGACATCATTCGATTGAAAATGGTTCACCATTCAACAGAGTCAGTCATTCAGACTTTTTCCATGAAATTTCATAACATTGCAAAAAATTCAGCCACAAATGAAAATCCTGTAAATATTAAAAATCAACTCCCAAAACAGAAAACTCACCAAAAACAAAAACGACATACTAGAACCAAATTACGGTAACGACAAAAACAATAGTGGGATTTTTAAGAGGAAAATATCAAATTTTATTGTTATATTTTGAAACTGGAAAAAATTGTTTATATTTACTTAATTGAAATGAAAGAGTAAAATATTTTTTTGAAGATTTCTTATAGTAGATATTAAATATTTGTTAGAGTCTATTTTATTATTTGAAATAATAATTTTTTTGCAAGTTATTATTAATGCCGATAAAATTGAAATGGATTTTTATAGCAGAATTAGAAATTTATGGTTATACAGGCCATCCTCGGATTTTACGGTTATTATTAACTATGATGTATGTTTCAATTCAAGTAGTTCTTTCTTTGTACGCTTCAGGTCATTCCTCGGGTATCGTTCTGGACTCTAGTGATCATATATCACACACTATGGAAATTTATAAAACCTTATCAAATGGTTCGACCATGTATTTTGGTGTTGGTGTTTGAATACACATCTCAACTCTATTTCAACTCCATTTATATGAGAATTTACCAATTTTACTAATTTATAACGTTTTGTATAAATTATAGGCCAAACATTAATTTAAAAATAAAATTCTATTTCGGAAATTAACAAAACTTTTATTAGGCTGGCCAGAAGGATTTTTGAAAATTCCGTGACATTTTTGTTAAAAACCGGAACCTGGTTGAAATTGTCCGTAAAGTAGAGAAAATATGTCAAAATTACACCTTTATTAGTTTTATTATTGAAACTTTCATATTGCAAATTTTTCCAATCATATTTTCCACTTGAGTGCACCTTATCGAGGAAAACGGTATCCTTTTTAATCATGTCGTAGAATGCAGTTAAATTCCGCATTGAATTGTATAGTAATCAGAGAATCGAGGTCGTTATTTCCAATCTGCTTTTCTGTTCGCTCCATATTTGTTTTGATAATGAAAAAAGTCGCTCAACCTCGGTTGAAGTACCTGCTAAAGAAAACGCAGACTCCACAAGCCTTTTAAAATTGACGAGTTTAGTAACAGTTTGTCAAAAATGCGTGATGATTTGGCACCATACTTCATCGAGAGCAAGCTTACTGGTAGTACAGACGTTCAAATTGGATTCGACAAAGCTTTTCATCAATTGAACTTCATTAAACAATAAGTCTCGGTCGATCTTGGATTGAATTTCCTTTCCATTTTTAGACATCTTTCAAAGCTGGATACCTTCTCAAAATAATCCATGAAAATACTTCAGATCCATCAACTGATTTTCCCCATAAATCAATATATTTGATTGTTGTCGAATAAAAATCTCTGACTTTGTCCTTGATGGTTTCTTGAGTTCTTTTGTCAAACTTTTCATACTCAGATTGCGCAGCAGTTAGCAAAAAAGTACAATTCATACGATTGATAAGCTTGACTTTCAATGTTGCAACTTGCAAGCTCATCGAAGGCTTCAAAGGAAGTAGTTGATGATGCTTCAATAAGCTTGATGGAGTCACCGATGTTCTTGAGCTGATTGACAATGAAAAGAACCCAAAACTTTCCTTGAGCATTGTTGAAGAAAGAACGAATCACTGGAGCACATTTTTCTAAGTCTAGAAAATATTGTTTTAAAGGCTCAAACATTTCGATAATTCTTTTGACTGCAGGCTCGAGAGTGAGGAATCTAGTTCCAAAGTGGCTTTTTGTTGGCATGAAGACATGATCAATGTCTTTGCATAGGTTCTTAAATTGTTCAGTACGATCAGTAAAAATACGGAAATGCTTATGAATTTTCACAACTATGGCTTCAATGTCTACCTCGAGAATTTCACATCCAGGTCCAGAGGCGTTATGCGCTATGTGTGCCATACATCCATTGCCAATTATTTTTCGATTCAATTCTCTTTAAAGTTTTCTCCAAACATTATTCCCTCCATTCCTCTCCACGCCTCAAAAGTTTAGGTTGGTGTTATCAGCTGCTTATGCAACAACTTTATCTAGAAAGCTTTCCACCCTTATCACTTTCACAATTTCTTTCAAGAGTGTCTGAATGCTCATTAAAATTCGATACAATAGCCAATTTCTTGTTGACAACACCTTTGACTAGATCAAAATATCGTACAACGATCGGCTGCATTTTTATATTTCCATGGTTTGATGTGTTGGTAATAAGAGAGACAAAATTTGCCTTGCTTAATGCTTCTTTGATTGGTTTGTCAATGAATGGAGCCAATACTTTGGAGATCAATTTTGCAGTCTTTGTCTTTCCGAATGAAAACTTGGGATCATGGAGTTCTTTGATAAGTCCAGCAGTACCGTCATTTGAACGAAATAAATAATTGTGTTTATCAGTGTGAAATGCAAAAACTGCTTTTATTCCAGCTACCTTCTGCTCCTCATTCGTTGCTGTCAATTTCTGAAAATAATAGCTGACATTCTTGCTTGATGATCCAGCTTTTACACCTGATGTTGACGATCTGACTTGATGTGATCCAGAATATTTCGACGACCACCATGAACGATAAGAAATCGACTTGAACAGGTTGTACAAAGCCCACGTGATTCATCATCCTGAACTTTTTGTATAAATCCAAACTCGAAATATTATTTATCATTACATGAGGTTTTTCGATATTTACTTGCTGATGACATTCTTAATCTAACAAACCAATTTTGAAGCAACTTACAAGCATTATAAAACTGAAACAAATGGCTTTATGTATTTTCTAAGTACAAATATTTATTTTAAAATAATTTTCAGAAATTTCTTAATATGGAAATGACCTAGCTGCGAATGACCTTTTAAATTTTTCCGTTACGAATATATGCAAAGCTTAAAAAGAAAAAAAATTCTAAACCGGGATTCCGGGAGAGAGGTGCCAATCAAAGACTGTCACGGATGAATCCACGTAAATGGCCAGCCTAAGTTTATTGTAATTACTTTCAAAAATTAATTTTATGCAAATTTGAATGAAATCATTTTTGTAAATAAAAATTCACTAACCAATTAGAATTTTTTATTTATTCAAATAAAAATTAATTTATCAAACAGAAAAGTTTATAAAATTTAAATTATATTTTTAGAGAAAACATTTTGGATGTGTTTTAATTTTACATTTTTACATGTGATATTTTAAATATTAAAGTACTTGAAAATTACTTAATATTTAATGAATTTTAATTATACTGCTTAAATATTATTTTTTTTTCGAAAACGATAAAATAATGTCAGGTAAAATTGCATATTTCATTAAAAATGATAATGACTGTAGAAGCTACAAAAATTGGTGAACATGAGTCAGTGGAGTGGATTCTAAAACAAATTCCTAAATTCTCAAAAAAGTCATTTTTGAAAAAAGTAAATGTTACAGTTACATCAATTGATGTTAATGTAGATTTAATTATTCTTGGAACAAATAACGGAAATATATTTATTATTAATCGTTCGAACAATGCAATAGAAAATATATTATTAAAAGTTTATCTAATAATATGTTATATTATTAATATGTACATATTAGAAAGACGTAATAATAAGTAAATTAAAACTAATACATACTTTGGATTTGTCTATTGCAATTGGATTAAATGACGGATCTGTTTATATTCTTACTATTCCATTTAATGATTCTTTGAATTATTCTGAAGTAAGTTTTCATAAAACCATTTTACAGTATAATTTAATTTCAACATATTTTATATTTGAAATTATATTAATATGAGTTAATTTTATATTATATAAAAGATAATATTTTTATTGAATCTATTTAGCTGATTAATGGTGATTAAAATTCTAATAGATGCCAATATAAGCAGATAGAAATTATTTAATAATGATTTAATTGGTTTATTTTTACATATACGGTAATGTATATATTATTCTCTATCTCATCCTGACCGCCTTTTTAAATTTTTTGTTGGTAAATATATTGATTAAAATAATAACTTTTGATTATTAGAAACCATAATAGGAACTTTAAAGTGTATTGATTATAATGTAAAAATAAGGGCAAAGGGGGGGGGTCTCCACAAACGGGGCATATAAAGACATTAGGGAGAGACGTAAAGGGACAATGGACATCATAAATAATGAAGAATGTTACAAAAGTCATCACGAAGTTTTGAAACTGCTTTCTACGAAGTTGAATAAAGAAGTTCCTATTTGACCAATCAACGACGTCTGCAGAAACATACGGCTCAATTGACATCTAAATTCCACCAAATTTGACAGAGATCGTTCTAATACAAAACGTAGGTCAACTAAAAGAAAATTTCGAAATTGGATCAATATTCGTTAAAAAATATTCCAAATTTAGAGCAAGTGGGACTTTCCGGTTATTTCGACCTCATCAAAAAATTAAAAGTTTCAATTATAAAAATCTTTTTAAACCCCCCAAGTAATTAAAGTCATTTACATATAGTCTGAGTTTATCCGGCAAAGTATTTTGACCCTCCAGGAGTACAGGTCACATGGGGACTGGTGAGGTAACGCGAGGAACCAAAATGATCACTGGGAAATAAACATGTGCAATTAAAGGTGTGATGTGTATCAGATATTCGTAGTAGTCAGATTTTTTGGTATCGTGAGTTCGTTTTGGGAAGAGAACTGTTTAACGAACTGTTTATCGTTTCTGGAATTTCTTAAATTTCGAAAAATAAGGTGAAAAACTTCAATGATCCAAGCTCAAATGAATCACAACAGAAATCTGAGTAGAAATTTGATACAAATTCAAAAATAAATCTGTATTTAAGAATAGAACTCTTTCTCTACTCGAAATATCTCTGCAATGCAATCTATATAAAGGGGTGTAAATGAATGCTTAAAATCATTAGTAACTGTAATGTATTGTTATATTTTATTTTTTTGTTTTTAACAAGGTTTTGTAACTTTTGGTTATTTTGTTCAGCGCGTGTCGCGTTTTAAAAAGATAAAAAACTATATAGCGATAATTTACTATGGTATACGAAAATCGATCACAAATAAAAAATTACAAATCAAACAATTCAAAAACATTAAAGTCTTAATTAAGCTATCTAAAAGAAATTTATCAATTATATCCTTGTTGGCAAAACTTCAGAAAGAAGATCTGAAAATATTAATCTATCTAAAAAGAAATTAAAGTGCAGAAATTTATCAAATATATCCTTGTTGGCAAAAGTTCAGAAAGAAGATCTGAAAATATTAATCTATCTAAAAAGAAATTAAAGTTCAGAAATTTATCAATTATATCCTTGTTGGCAAAACTTTAGAAAGAAGATTTGAAAATATTAATCTATCTAAGAAGAAATTAAAGTGCAGAAATTTATCAAATATATCCTTGTTGGCAAAAGTTCAGAAAGAAGATCTGAAAATATTAATCTATCTAAAAAGAAATTAAAGTTCAGAAATTTATCAATTATATCCTTGTTGGCAAAACTTTAGAAAGAAGATTTGAAAATATTAATCTATCTAAGAAGAAATTAAAGTGCAGAAATTTATCAAATATATCCTTGTTGGCAAAAGTTCAGAAAGAAGATCTGAAAATATTAATCTATCTAAAAAGAAATTAAAGTTCAGAAATTTATCAATTATATCCTTGTTGGCAAAACTTTAGAAAGAAGATTTGAAAATATTAATCTATCTAAGAAGAAATTAAAGTGCAGAAATTTATCAAATATATCCTTGTTGGCAAAAGTTCAGAAAGAAGATCTGAAAATATTAATCTATCTAAAAAGAAATTAAAGTTCAGAAATTTATCAATTATATCCTTGTTGGCAAAACTTTAGAAAGAAGATTTGAAAATATTAATCTATCTAAGAAGAAATTAAAGTGCAGAAATTTATCAAATATATCCTTGTTGGCAAAACTTCAGAAAGAAGATCTGAAAATATTAATCCATCTAAAAAGTAATTAAAGTTCAGAAATTTATCAAATATATCCTTGTTGGCAAAACTTCAGAAAGAAGATCTGAAAATATTAATCTATCTAAAACGAAATTAAAGTTCGGAAATTTATTAAATTTATCAGATTTATCAGAATATCAAAGAAAATTCTAAGGCCGAGAACGTTAACTATTCAATCCGATTCACTAAAGTATTATTTATTGTAGTTGAATAAAAGTTATTGTTAATCATTGTTTATTATTAGTTATTTTGAATAGATATTTGTTAACCCACGAATAAAAATACTTTTCGATAACATACACGCACCCCGATTGCCCCGCCACATTTTTTTATTGGAGACTCTATCGGGTCCTACAATTATTCCTAACACAAAAGCATAAATAACAAAACATTTATAACAAAGCGCTTATAACAGTAACATCACATTGGAAGAGCTATGATAAAGTTAAAATACAAATTTTACATAGGCCTATTGTTAGTCGTTGTACGAGAGCTAACTATGATTGGTTATTATTTTCCCATTGGCTATATATAGGAGCTTATTTCTACGTGTTTTCACATTTGTATTGATCATGCCACGCACTCAAGGTGTCAGTGAACTGTCAGATTTTTTAACAGGTCGAATTATTGGACAATGTGACACAGGAAGATCACAAAGAAACGTTGCGGTTGCTTTGCACGTGCATCTGTCGACATTAAACAATATTGTGTGCCAATTTCATAATTCGGGAAAATCCAGTGTCAACCTTCGCAGTGGATGACCAAAACCATCTGAAGGTGCTATATCTGTATTATTTGAAGAGATTGGGATACAATGGCAGAGCTGCAAGACGAAGCCATTTCTGACACACCAGAATATTGCCAATCGATTTTCCTGGGTAAAGTATATGAGAAAAACCTCATTACTTATGGGAACGTGTTATCTTTAGTGATGAGATTTCCATTCAACAGTTATCCACCAGTGGTCGTGTTTGGGTGTGGCGTCGACTGGATCAAGAATACGATAACACTTGTCTCCAATTCACTGTGAAATGTAGCATCTCTGTCATTGTGTGGGGAGCTATTTGGTTCAATGGAAAATCAAAGCTACAGAATTGCTAAGAGTCTGTCAACCCACAGTTTACCGTCAAATACTTCATGAGATCTTCCTTCCCATCTATGAAAACGGTAACATATCAGAGAAAATTCCCATATTATGCAAGATTATGCACCTTGTCTCACTGACCGAGCAATGAATATCTGGTAAGAGGAATATAGGATTTTCTGTCTCGAATGGAATTCACAATCGCCAGAAATGAATCCCTTTGAAAATGTTTAATTTCTCTTAGATAAGGTCTTAAGAAAAGGACAATGCAAGCCAACATCAGCTGCAAGTCTATTGGTCACCCTTCAAGAGGAATGGGAAGCAATTCTCCAAGAAACTAGCAATAAACTTATACATTGTATGTCACAACATGTAACTGCTATTTTTAATGTCAAGGGAAAATCTATCAGATAATCGAGAGCTGAATATAATCATTTTTTCATAGATGTTAACAATTATAATTTTCTCGGGTGTCCATTTACTTATGACATTGCACTCTACAATTAAATTCAAAATAATGAAAACTCGTGCAACAATTTCAGAATATGGAAAAAATCACATAATTTTCTTAAAGTTAATTAAAAAAGTTAAGAAAAACATTGAACTATTTTTAGTTGGTTATATTTTAGCGTTTGCTTTGCGGGAAAAAGATCAAAAATTGCGAAATAATTTAATTTTCTGTGGTCCCTTACAAAAATAATGTTTCACACATCATTATTTCTATAAAACCATTGGAAATGAATTTCTAACCTTTTCTTCCTTCTCCGTGCTTATTTTTTATCATCTTAATATTTCCCTTTCAATTTGAAACCAAAGATATAATTATAATTTTAAACACTAATTTGGATATACAGAAAACAGAAAATTATACGATTTATTTAAAATTTATTATAGAAAATTGAAAATTTTATTTTATAATGCCTTTCCGTGAATCATTATTTGGATTATTATCATCTACTAATGAAGAATAAAAGATAAATAATTACGCTTCATAATTAAAGATGATTTTTATAGATGAATCAATTTAGTGTTCCATGTGAGCACAAGGCATCTATTTCTGCAATGTGCTGGAGTAAAAATTCAGAAAAACTCTATACTGGAGATAGTCATGGATATATTTTTTGCACTGAACTTAATCATGTTGCAGTATGATATTTTAGCATTTATTATTATTATTATTATTATTATTATTATTATTATTATTATTATTATTATTATTATTATTATTATTATTATTATTATTATTATTATTATTATTATTATTTATTATTATTTATTTATTTATTTATTATTATTATTATTATTATTATTATTATTATTATTATTATTATTATTATTATTATTATTATTATTATTATTATTCTTAATATTATTATTATTTATATTATTAATATTATTATTATTATTATTATTATTATTATTATTATTATTATTATTATTATTATTATTATTATTATTATTATTATTATTATTATTATTATTATAGTTATTATCATAGTTATTATTGATAATATTATTTATTAATAATTATAAATGCTAGTCTAATAATTAGTTATCAAGAACCGGATTACCCCTGGTCTATGTCAA
Organism: Schmidtea polychroa; assembly: GCA_959609185.1. Lineage (NCBI taxonomy): Eukaryota > Metazoa > Platyhelminthes > Tricladida > Dugesiidae > Schmidtea > Schmidtea polychroa. The sequence continues at coordinate 107,227 of CAUHTR010000430.1, read as the reverse complement.
TTGTATTTATCAATAAGTTCAATTGATTTTGATGCATTTGATATTTTATGTTCATAATTAACTAAAATTTCTTATATAAATTGTGTATTTTAATTTTTTTTGTCGATATCTTAATTCAAAACGATTAGAGTTTCAAATTTTCAATTTTCATTTTAACCACTGTGCTTTTCATATTTGGCCATTGTTTAAAGTAAAATTACAATTAAACTTTATTTATTCAAATAATAATCTCGATAATATTATTTTTAAAAAATCCCCAAATTAATATCCTTCATTGTTGTAATGTAAAATAAGGAATAAGGAACAAATCAATTCAAACATAAATTAATTTAATTAATTACTTTTATATTTTCACATGCTCCTCAGATAGGTTTGCATAATTTTCAATCTCTCTGAATTCATTATTTCTTTCTTTCCAAACTTTCCATGTCTCACCATTCAATATTCAATATATCCTTCGTAGAACTTACAAAAATATTTAAATATGTTCTTTTTTCATTCAATAAATTTTACAATGTTTTTTTATTTTTATCAAATCCAATTAAAATAGAATTTATATGTCTAAATTGTCAAAGTTGATAATCAAATAAATTTAATAAATCATTATTTACTCTCGTTTTAATTTCATTTATTTGTAATATTTTTTTGGTTCATCAAGTACATGAACGTTTGACATCCACCTATTCATATTCATGCATTGCAATGGTAATATAATATTCTATTAAAACATATTTCTTATTTTTGGTTCAACACTAATAGTCAATGCCAATCTTTGACAAGTTGGGGCAACTACAGTGAAGTAATGATAAAATATGTATACACTTAAAAGAAATATTTTCTAACTTATTCATAATTCTTTTCATCTGGAAATATGTAGACCAGTTAATGAAAACTATTTCTCACATCACTTGAGTTTCAGTTTTGGATTTACAGGTATTCTTCGAGTTAAGTGGTTAATTGGTTCTGCATAAGTCGAGACTAAGGATTACTGTTTTCAGTCGAGGATTGAATATTTCAAGTGATTTTTTTAAAATGATTTAAAATGAATTTTAATAGTAAATAATTAAAATTAGGAATAAATTTTTATTAAATATATATGTAAAATATTTATATGTAAAGATATTCATTAGATTTAACTATTGAATTTTAAATATTGAATTTTTAAATATTAAAATAGTAAATTCGTTTGATAAATTATTTTGAAAGTATTTAATTCAAGGCTGAAAAGGTTTGTTTAAAAATTAAACAATATTGTATCATTAATAAACTTTTGAGTAATAAACTTTATCTATTGAAAATGATTCAGAAAACAATTTAGAAGATGTTCTCGTAATATCTAACAAGTGCAAACTACAATATGGAATTTCAATGGAAAATTTTTTATTATCTAGTATTACCATTGTATTTTTTAATAAATACAATGTCAATTGAAAAGAAATCAGGGGTTAAAATCGAATGAAGTTCTTTTAATATCTAGTATTAGTTCATAAGTATTTAATTAAACAATGAAATACATATTATGTCAGTACAAAAATCCCTTGAAATGAATATCATTCAAAATAGTTTCATTATCACTACTTTCAAACCAAAATTTCTTTCATATTTCTTTTAGGATGCTGAATATCATCATCGGTTTATATTTCTTCATCTGGATATTCAGTACAATATTTTATAAGAATCCAATGTCTTATTTAGTGTGGTTGCAAATGTTGTTCTACGTTCTTTACAGTTTTGTAAAATGATACTCTAATTTCTTTGCCAAATTTAAATCAGATTCTATAAAATTCATAGCCATATTTTCAATATCTCCAACCTCGAAATTTTGTTCTCTGTAATAAGTTGCTACAAATCTTTATTAGTCAAAGTTTGCCCTATAAACAGTTCATCAACATCTTAAGCATTCCTTCACCAGGTAACAAACTACAAGCATCATGTTTGGTTTTTCCCGTTACCATATTTTTTAATATTCGTATCTTAAATGTAGCCCGATTCAGAAATATATCGATTTAAATTTATTTTCATGATTTTCTTACTTACTATATGATTTTCTTACTTACTACTTACTATACAATTGATGGGAAAACAATAAGAAAAATGACAAAATTAATATTGTATCTTTTAATAAAGGTCTTTCATGGCGAATTAGTTTTCAGTTTCAATGGACATCTAATATAGTTGATACTGTTGCATAACTTATTAATAATTTATGTATTTGAAGATTATTATTATGTTCTTATATTCTTTAGAAAATTAAAGGGAAAACGAATTATATTTCAAAGTTCAGTCTTACGACATGAAATCATATAATATTTCAATATTTTCATTAAATTAGTAATTTTAATCGAGATTATATGAACATTTGTGTGAAATTATCGATTATTGATATTTTTATAACAGTATAGATATTTTCATATGTGAAATTCAAATTTTAATTTAATGCATTTAATATCGTTACATCAAAATGATTGGTTCTAGTTCCGTAAAACATCACATAAACCTAAGCATATGATTGGTTAATCTTTTAGGAGTTAAAAAAGAGTAAATATAGTTTAATATATTGATGGAGAATATTGAATTATAACCAAATATTTTGCCTTCAGTTCTCCATTATGATAAAAGAAAGGCTTTTAAATTAATATTTAATCGCCTTCATTTCCATATATTCTCATACTTAATTTACTTAATATACTTAGAAAAATATTCGATTAATTAATTTTTTACGCATTTAAAATTTGATATTTTTGAAAAAGTATTTTGAAGATTCATTTATTAAAGAGAATTTTAGGTCATACCATAAGTTTGCGGATTTTCTTCAAATAAAAATATACAATTAAAAGTTAAAAAGGTGGTAAATCTTTTTAGTAAAAACTGTAACACAACTCTAAGATTTAAGGCATTTCAATGTTATGTGTTATTGGGCAAGAAATGGTGCATTATATTTACAAGGCAAAACTGATGTTGAATCAGCCAGAAAAATTTGTTCTATATAAGGTGAATAAGTTATTAATTTTAGTCAATATTACATGATGAAACTTTTAAAACTATATTTGAAGCACATAGTTAGACTCAATAATATTCATTCAAAAGTTCACCAACTTTTAAAAACCATTGAGACGGTGTCCCTGTGGTTTATTGTCAACTGTAATTCCCAGACATTTTAAAGATTTGCTACGATATTTCATGAAATGTGTACCTTTATAAGTTGCGTTGAAATTCATTAAATTCTTAGATTTGTGTTCACTAGATTGAACATGTCCATTGAGATTCGAACCAAGCAAACACTCATTCACATGGAATTACGATTGATATTATTCCGATTGATATTATCTTCGTTCATCAAGTAAATAATTGAATCACTAAAAAATGTTTCATAACACCCTTCATCGATTTTATCTTCTTTGTATTCACTAAAGTTTCTACTATATGCATTGGTATCAAAATCGGTTAATCAGAATTCGGAAGAATATCTGGATTCAAATCAGCATTATTCAAAGATTTTGCTTTATCCATAATTCTGCATCATACAATAAACTGCATTGACAAATGCTAAAATTCCAACAAAACAAACTTCGAGATTCAACAATTCACTGTTGAGAATGAAAAATGATTGTAAGTTCTTTACTATCAAAATAAAATTCAAACCAGATCCATGTATAAATTTAATTATATCAAAATACGAGTAACAAAATTCAGTAAAATCGATAATAATCCAACAAAGATAATTCGAAACAAACGCGCACACAGAGTACACAAAACTAAATAGACACACACACAACAGATCTTTCAAGACACAAGGTGTCAAAATAAAAAAAATTGGTACCATGCGATTTATTGATTGTAATTTTACGGTAGAGTATTAAAACAAGATTTATATAGGAATGTGACAGGATATGATAAATGATTATTTTATAGTAATGAACCAATAACTTAGCCACGAAGAAATGACTAATCGTTAAATGACTAGTCGTTAAACAAAAGTGGACTTTCATACAAAATTGTCTTTCTGCACCTGCTGTGAAATACTGTCTAAATTGTATAATTCTAAGTTTAAAATAATAATCAAGGTTGTTCTGAAAGTAATTTCGTTTTTTTACATGAAAATGAAAGACAATTTTTTATAGTGAATAAATATTTTATTGAATTACATATTGTCCATTCTAACCCAATACCTTTTGCCATCTTTCTGTTAGTAGCATGTTTCCACACTCATAAAAGTTTTGTTTTTTGCTGGGAAGAAACTGATTCAGATGATTTTTGACCTCATTTGAAGTAAAGGTTTTACCGCCTAAAAGATTTTGTAGAAACTGGAACAAATAATAAGAAGAAGATGCCAGATCTGGAAAATATGTTGGATATGGCAGTATATTCCATCCATGCTGTTAAAGCTTTTGGTGAGTTACCAAACTTATATGAGGTCTCGCATTATCTTGATGGAACACTATACTATTTCTGTTGACCAATTCTGGCCTTTTCTGTTTAAGTGAATCTGTCAATACATCTTCTCCAAACACATTGGATATTTTTTTCAATTTCTATAATCATCTCCATATATATATAATCTATTCCATTTGTGATTTGTTAAAATGATTCAAAATGAATTTAAAAAGTAAATAATTAAAATTAGGAATAAATTTTTATTAAATAAATGTAAAATATTTATATGTAAAGATATTCACGAGATTTAAATATTAAATTTTAAGAATTGAATTTTAATTATTGAATTTTTAAATATTAAATTTTTAAATTTAAATATTGAAATAGTAAATTCGTTTGATGAATTATTTTAAAAGTTTGTTTAAATTCCATTCACTATATAATAATTATGCGGCTTAAGTGTGAAGTTGGCTGTGAAAAAATACAATTAAGTCATATGTTGTAAAAAAATTGAAATTACTTTCCGAACAAGGTCAAAATCATTGCATCAAATGTATAAGAATTATGCACTTTTTCACTAAAATAATGTTCATTCACCTAGCGAAATTAACTCATCAATATAGCAGTAATTGAAAAATATAATTCACCCATCATATTTGCTTGATCTAGCACCAAGTTTAAGTTATTGAAAATATCACTGGTAAACTTCTTTAAGACCAAGCTAAAGGAATTTTTAAAATGTAAGATTTAAAATTTGATGAAAACTAAGAGAAAATTTTATAAAAAATAATGGAAAAATATATTTTTGGATATTAGTTGTCAATATAGTTTTCAAATATATAAAGAAACCGTATTATTCATGGGATAACCTAATATTATAGTAACAAAACTGATTAATAAAGAATGTCATAGCTGACTTAGTGACTAACAATTAGTTTTTTCATTTAGAAAACTGTCTCAGCTTATGAAGTTTATCAATGCTTTTCACCAGTGAACCAATTGGCGTATGATCATAAATGTTTGATCGTATCATGTAACGCTGAAACATTTATGTGGAATTTCAATTTTAATAGGAAAATTTCGATTGGAAACAAAAATAGAAATGAGTAATGATTTTTTCAAAACTATTAACTATTTAACAACTATTATCATTATTAAATTTCCTTGCGAGTGAAAATTAAGTTTTCGTAGTTAGATAACGATAGATCAATAAAATGTTTCAGAAAAGCAATAACTGAAGCATAAACTAAATAAAGATTTCCTAGATTACTGGGGTCGATCACCGATTTAAGTATCTTAAATTGTGTAATAAGTTAAGAAATTGTGCAATTGGACAATAAATCGTTATATTTATTAATATTATTGAATTTTAATACACTAAAAAGTTTAGTCGATAACACAAAAGAGAAGAAAGTAAAATATGTTTATAAATTTTGAAAATACACTCAATAGTGTCGCTAATAATTATTCAATGATTAATCATTTTTTCAGTTTTTTATTAAGTATTATTTCAAAGCAAAATTATTAGAAATTTTTATTTTAATATATATCATGAATAGGGAAATTCTACTAAATATAACAATTGTCTATAAATCACGTTTTTGTGAAGTATTCATCAATTCCTTTATTTCCTGTACATTTTTGTTTTTCCCTAGTTTTCAAAATCGATAAAAATTAATATTTCTCTTAAGAGTAGTAATCGCAACTTTAAAACTTTCGTCAAGACTGGACCATCGGATTTGAACTTCTTCTGGAATTTTCGTTAATTCTAAGCTCTCTTTTCTCAATTTTCACAAAATATTGAATAAACTTTATTTCCTATGCTTAAAAATGGTACCCATCTTAATCTATCATGTTCAAAACCATGTAATTTTATTGCCTTATCAACTGTGACGTTCACTAGGTGGGAAAGTTAGTAACATGTATTATATTTCTTGTTTCTTCATTCTTAATCTTTAAAAAACAATGTTTTGTTATCGTTAACACAGTCTGTAGCATCATAAAGCACACCGCCCATATCAAGGATTTTTAAACTACTATTCATTGTTCTTTTTATAATTAAATAATTACTTTTTGGGATGAATCTCAGATGAATCTTATAAATGACTTTCTTTTCATAATAGAATGTGATCAGTGTATTTAATGTACTTCTAACAAGACGATAATTGCTTTCATCAACTATTAAACTAATATCTGTTCCTAAAATCGCTTTAACTATCATCATAAGATGCGAATTAAATACTTTCGGGAGATAATTACGTTGTATTCTTTCATATGAAGGTAGCTGTACAATAATTTCTAACACAATTTCCTATTGACCCAGCACATATTTTGACACTACTTCCAGAAGAGATTACAGAGCGAAAGAAATAGAATAAAATGCCCTTTTTCATTTCTTTTACCTATTTTGCGTGATCATAATATCTTTAATAGTCGATTGGTTAATCTTATTTAGCTTCTCTTTATTTTGAATTTTCTGTCGTTCAGTCCTTGATCCTGTCATATAGTTTTTTAAATTTCTTCACGAATATTTTCATTGAACAGTGTTTGCATTCAATATAACCTGTTGATACGTCATAGTAGTTCGAGAATTGTGGAAATCACTTATAGTTTTGCGTTTTCTTCCTATATTTGAGGCTAACATATTAATTTACAAAACTATAGTCGATTATGGTTTTGATAGGTCGAATTGAAAATATGATTGAATTATTTTATCCTATTTGCATTAATAATAACATTAAAGTAGTAGGATGTAAGGACTCCAGCGCACTTTCAAGGTCATCCCAATATCCAGATCAAATATAGGTCATTGAATCATTTATTTATTTATTTTATTTTATTTATTTATTTATTTATTTTTTAATTAATTTTTAATTAATTAAAAAATAAATAAATAAAATAAATAAATAAATGATTCAATGACCTATATTTAATCTGGATATTGGGATGACCTTGAAAGTGCGTTGGAGTCCTTACATCCTACTACTCATTAAAATAAAAATTTTAAATATTTATCATTCTAAATAATAATTAAAAGATGAAGTACTCATCTGTTATAATTCAATGTGAAACTTATCAGATCTAATATAAACTAGTAGTGGGGATATTACCCTATTGGACACAGGCCTCCCACTGTTTTCATGTTTTATGGCCATTTTGCCCCTAAAAACGCACAAAAAAACGCAAAAAGCCCTTAAAAACGCACATTTTTTATTTTCTTCATTTTGCAAGATTTAAAAAGGAGTCCTTACATCCTACTACTCATTAAAATAAAAATTTTAAATATTTATCATTCTAAATAATAATTAAAAGATGAAGTACTCATCTGTTATAATTCAATGTGAAACTTATCAGATCTAATATAAACTTTTGTTTTTTTATTTGACGTTTTATTGAACATTTATAAACTATAAATACCAGAACTACCTTTATTAGTTATAGTAATGGTATATTGCCACTTTTGTTGTTATTTTGGAATACCAGTTTTAATCACGAAATTCAGAATTTATCATATCTTTAAGCATATCTATAATTTCTTTATAACAACCTTTAAGTTCAAGTTTTACTTCATAATTTCTACATTCTGCAAAATTGTCCATTCATCAATATTCGAAGCGTAAGAAATATCTTTGTTATTATACATATTTCATTATTTCCATAATAAAATAAAACAAACTCAACAACATAATTTTCGGCTCATGAAAATTAAAACATACAATGAATATGTTTTCAATAATATAATTTTATTTAATAGGCAAAATATATTTGGTGTGTCTATTCTCAATAAATTATGCAAAAGTGAGGAAATGGAAGTTATTAGCATTAGGCCAAATGGAAAAATATGGATAAGCGATATTAATGGAATTGTTAAAAAGTCTATTATTTTGAAACCAAATTCGGTGTTTGCTTCTGATAAATTGATCAGTCTTCTTCCATGTGTCACATCTCAAAGCAAACATTCTTTTTTCGACGATGTTATTTCTGGAAAAACAAGTAAAAATATTTTAGTAATAGTATATGTATTTTATTTCCAAACTAAACTTTTCAAAATCCTAATCTTTGGTTTCTAAGGTAACAATAATAAGATTTGATTTACGTTTTTCTTAAAAAGAATATTTTTATTTTTATTATTATTATTTTAATAAGTAACTAATTCTTTTCGTACAAGGTGTGATACCTTTAGCTATTCTATGTTCTTCAGTTTTATAGTTTTAAGAAGAAAACTGTATTATTAACTTACTTATTATTATTTAATTAAATGGAATATCTATTAGAAACAATATGATTTTCCAAAATTATTTAACGGAAACATGGCTGAAGTTATATTTATTTTAAACAAGTCTTTTTTAATATTTAACAGTATAAAATGAATACTTGATTAAATTGAATAAATTATATCATTCAATAGTCAATTTTCAAAATTTTTTAAATAAAATCGTCATATTGTCGATTAAAATTAAGTTATTAGATAAATATTAAAATCAATAAATTTAATTTAATTACAATAATTTTTTAACTTAAACTTAGTATAGCAGTTTTAAATGAAATACTCGGTTAAATTAAACAAATTATGCGCCATTCGATATGCAAAAGTCGATTTTCTGATAACATTAAATAAAAAAATATCATGTCTATACAAATTAAAAATTATTTTAAAATTTTAATTTCGAATAATTATATAATGAAATCCGAAATGGGTCAGATATACGGACCTGGTAAATTATTACTTTTAATATTCATTTATATAAATCAGGAATTCTTTAAGTATACGAAATTCGCTTTTAAAATTAGAAGCAATTATCTCATGGATTGGAAACGGTCTTGGTCACTTTGGGGAAGGTTGACACGATTTTCACTTATTGAATTCAAACTACTAATGCCAACTTTCGACTTTAGGTACTCACTCACAAAGCACATTATAAAAATTTAAATATTTATATCTAAGTGAACCCTACTAAGGACCAAGTGGGTAATGTGAAGAAGCAACAAATTTTCATAGTGCAATACTTCGTCTAAAATATGCTATAACACATCATCTGTTTATACATTTTTGTTGAACAGTTTTATAATGTGACATGTTAGTAAATGTAATTTATAGTCAGCTGGTCTTTTCTTTTTGACGGCAGTAATAATTACTGGAATCGATAATTTGGCTTTCTTACAGGATCTTCCAATAAATGATTTAATTTCAATATTATCAAATGCAGAGCGTTGTTTTTACGAATACAAACCGTCCCAGGGAATCATCAGCGATGGATCATCTCTCTTGTTTCGTGTTACTAACCATCCTTAAAAATTGGACATTTTAATTACGCACCAGTAAAAACACATTTAGACTCTTGAGATAAACGATGCCAAAATGATAGATCGTGAGCTATATTTACAACAAGAATGTTTCTCGTCTTCAAGACAATAATTTCCTGATTTATATTTATAGAACAACTTTCAAACAATTTATTATCTATAAACCAAATAAATCTTATTTTAAATTAGTGATAATAAAAATGCATTAAATATCGAAAATGCGGTGTAATTATTTTCATTTCTATAATCTAAAATTTATTTCTATAATAAGACAAATATTAATTAATAATAAAGTTTTTTCATTTATATAAAATAGTGTCTAACCTTCCGAGCAACCAAATAATATCACCATTGATCGAAAATAAAAGATTTATAATATTATTTTTGATAATTAAATTTCTATTTTTACATTCATTTTTTTTCACTTTTGTTTATAACTGATATTACCAGAAAATTTATTATTATTTTTATTGCTATCAAAATTTTGTAAAATAATTTTTTCTAGAATTTTATTTGGGCTTAATTAGTATTGTAAATGAAAATGAAATATTATTATGGTCAGAAAACTCTATAATACTTTTTGATATTTGCTCCGGAAATATTCTATCGTCATCATTTAATCTTGGCAAAATTCAAAATATTTCAATTTGTAATATTTTAAAAATGCCAATTACTTCAAATTACAAATCGGATATATGAAATTTGGATTCTACGACAACCAATTTGTGAGAATGATAGTAAATTAGTTCGACTTTCCTTTATTCCCTTAATAAGTAAGACTTAATCTATTATATTGTCTATATAAAGTGGTTTACATGACATGATTAAAAGTAATTATGAATGATAAATTTTTTTTCATTCGTCATAATGAGTATTGAATTTAGATGTGTCGTTATTTATGAAACTATTGTTTAGGATTTGTTTGAGCAAAGAATATTGTTATTAGTAGGGTCAGAAATATGTATTATTATTATTATTATTATTATTATTATTATTATTATTATTATTATTATTATTACTATTATTATTATTACAAGCTGTTACTTATCAAAAATGACAGCAATTTTTTAGTTTCGATATATTAAAATCCCTGCTGAAAATTTATATTTAATTGTATTCAAAACATATAACCATAAAAAACCTTATTTAATTGAAAAGCTATTTAAGGACAATATTTGTAGTAAATGTTTTCGAGTTATTAAGTAATTGCCCTTGATATGATGTTTCTTTAACTAAAATATGTTTTTTAATTTATTTATCTACTTATAATTATATAGTAGTATAAAAAATTATTTATCAATTTAATTTTTTTAATAGCGTTATATCCAGAAAGACAGACAACGGAAATTATGATATGATTATTATTATTATAATTAAGGTGGTCACCTTAATTATAGAAATCCGGAGAATTTAAAAGATAAACGGATAATTTATTTTCACTAACTTTTTTCTCATTATATTCAAGATTATAATTGGATAAAGAATTTATTAAAATAGAAAATTATTTATTAAATTTAAAAGCATATTTCCGGCTTCGATTGATCGATTGAATAAACATTAATTACAATCATGGCTTCTAGCAAAAGGGACCAAATAAACAAAAAATATTCTCTTTAAATTAAAGTCACTTTTAACGAACTATTATAAAATAAACTGGAGAAATGGCTTTTCCCGACCGGAGACCGGATGTATGTTGATAAAAAAGAGATCTAGTGAAACTATAAAGGAGGTCACCCTACTATTGATCACTGTTTGGGAGTTATTATGACAAATAGGTAAACAGACAGAAACATGATTTCTCTGTCTTATAGTATACATTAGTTAATTGTTTTTAATTTTTCTCTTACTGATTTAAATAACTGATCTAAATAAATTGATACTAAATATTTTTTTTTCCTCTTTATAGCTACAAGACTGCAGATCGATCCTTTTTATTTTTGTTCACAAGCCAAAATATCCGCCAACAATGAAAGCCATCAAGTTATTAGTATTATAGAAGAAAATTTTGTTAAATCTGACAATGAAAAAGAAAAACCTGAAGACAAATCTGAATTCAGTCCAGACAATGAAAAAACACGTAATTTTTAGTGTAACATGTTTTATTATTAATTAAACCATAATTAATTTACTGATAGTCAATTTTTTACTTTTACTTTTAAGTTTTTATTTAAACTTTGACAATATATTTTTGCAAAGCTTATATATTTATATATATATAAAACAATAAAGTAATAATTTAATTGAAAATTTGTTTAGTTGTATAAAAATAAAATATAAATATCTTAAAGTACACTTAAAGCCAGAATATTCAAATATTTCTAACAAAAGTGTTGTTATAAGGCTCATATTTCTGCAAATTTTTTCGAAATTTTAACTCGATTGGTTCGTGTGTCTATATCGGGAATGTCAATATTCATCTACAATCTAGATCATAAACTAAACATATCCTGAAAATTATTTCTTATACTGGGGCACCTCAGGTTGCTTCTGCTATAAATCTTAATGTCGGTTTATTTGCTGAATAATCGTTGAAATTGGGAGATTGAAAAATAAAACAAGATCAATCTGGATAGATTACTGTAATTGATTATATTTATTTTATTATTTTACTTCCATATAACTTCGGGTATAATTAAATTATATTTTGAATTGATTTTTATTGATTAATTATTTTAACGAATTTATTAAATCAATAAGGAAATTACTTAAAGATTATTTATATATTAATTATTTTGATCAATTAATTATTTATGTTCAATTTCGGTGTCGTATCTGTGCGCGCAATAGTTATTTGGCTTTGTCTGTTATGTGCGAACACAGGCGCTAGTAATTGGATGCTTCTGGTTATTTTTTAATGTTTCGTTTTTGGAATTCTACTTCGAACATGTTTGGTTTTTTTAATATTTTTTTGGTTTTGTTTAAAAAAATCGGATTTCGGAAGTTTTCGAATAATAAAGATTATATCAGTTTTGGTCCATAATTTATGAATATGTTTATGATTGTGATTGGTATGAATCCAACAGATAGTAGTGTTGGCGGTGAGGCTCTGTCTAAGAGAGATTGCGCTGATGATGTAACACACACAGTTCCTATTTACAAAGGGTATGCTCTACTTCTAGCTATTGATAACATCGATTTAGCCGAAAGAGAAATTGTTCAAGATATTAAAGAAAAATTGTGTTACATTACTCTTAAATTTGAAGAAGAAATCCAATCTGCTGCCTTTTCATCGTTACTTGAAAAGAGTTGAACTACCAGATGATCAAGTTATTACCATCAGAAATAACAGATTCAGATGTCCAGAAGATTGTTCCAGCAACCATTCTTGATAATGAAACTACTTGTATTCATGGGATGACATATAATAACATGATGAAATGCAATCTGGATATTCGAAAAGATGTTCATAACAATACAGTTTCATCAGGTGGTTCCCCAATGTATCCTGGTATTGATAACCGATTGAATTGGCTACATCATCGATAACAATTAACCAATTTATGATGAATAATGGTATGTTGTTCTGATAAGAGGTCTCTGAATATTTTTAACACCTCATAGAATTTAGAATTTTGTCTGAATTTGAAGTGAGGATCATTTATTAACGTTTTACTATTATACGTCGCCTTAACTTATATTTTTAAAGTTTTTACTTTGTCGATTGCAAACGGTTCAGTGGTTCACCAATTAAAAATGGATTGCATTTTAATAAGTTTGTATTGCAAATAATTAAGTTTATTAACCTAATGTTAATTCATGTTCAAATTGATATCATGCTGTTCATTTTGTCCTATTCAATTTTACTTTCAGTTAATTGGCTCAGCAAGATCGGTGTAACGAAGCAACGCGTCGATATTGTTGAAACTTTTAATGATATGAGATCAAATATGTTAGAATTTACAAATAAAACGAAAGAGGTTTTTAAACAAGGCCAAGCAATTTTAAACAATGAAAGTGAACTTGTTGTTGAACAGGCTAATGAATTAACCGAAGAAGGTGTTGTGGTTAGTAAATTATCATTAATTGTTAGCAATCTTTCTGTATCACATGCAGATTAATTTCGAACATTCCAATTTATCCACTGAAAACTCTAGTATTAATCTGGATCCTTCTCTCGAAGTACAATCAAACATAATAACCACTTCTTGTAATCGACTTCGTAAAGAAAATAGAAAAATTGAAGTTGTAGCTTTTGACGAAAGTGTTGATCTTACTGGTATTATTTTCACTCTATTATTCATTAACTTATATTTTTCTTTTTGTCAATTTACACTCTTCACTTCAAAGTTCAAAATAGGAATGAAAAATTAAAAAATTTTAAATTATCGATTTGTTTAAATTAAGAATTTTTTGTGGGAAATATCCTTATTTGATTATATTTTAAAATATTACGTTAATGTTACATATCTCAATATAAATATTTTGTTCCAATGAGAGTAAAATGTTGGATTAATTTTTTATTTAATATACATTGTTTTCATTTTGATTAAAATATTTGGCATTTTAACACATTTCTGGTGATATTTCATCTGCACTAGATTCAATAAAATTGTAAGAGAAAGTCTGAAGAATTAAGGTTTGTTTTTGTTAAAAATTTAAAAATTTTAAATATATAAATAAATAAACATGGCAAATAAATAAAATATATTTTAATTTATCGTAAATATATTTCAAAATTTTAAAATATTTTATTATAATTTTATTTAAATATAATTTTTAATTTTAACCTACAAAACTTTGAAAAAAATTCAAAATACAAGTATTCACAGCATTTTACATATTAATTTATGGATCAATTGATTTTATCAACGAAGCTTCACTTATTTTTCTCATACAGTCCTTATTGTGCTTATATTGGTCAATCCATTCAGTCAACAATGTTCAAGAACTTGAATATAGAGATGACGGGAAGTCTCCACAATGTATGAGGCATTACATTCATTACATGTAAATGAATAAACGAGATCAGAACACAATCCAGCTGGAGTTTTAGATTTATTACTAAGAGTGACTGAAATAATTTAACTTTTCCAATAATTCAGTTATTGTATTTTGCATAAAGCCAAGAAAAATAACATGGGAAAATTCTTCAAAGCCTGACATAGTTTAAGAAATGAAAAATTAAATAATAGTTAAATTATTGGAAAGGCTAAATTATTTCTGCGCCCAAATAATCAACATATCGAATTAGACACAATCTTATAATTTAAATTCTCAAACTGCCTGTTTATCTTTCTCTTATAGTTTGTTAAACTTTCAGATTACTGCAATACCGACACAAATTTATGATAACCACCCTTACACACTGTTGTAGATAATAAAAATATCAGGTAATAAAAATGTCAGATAATAAAAATATTTATTAATTTAACAATTAAAATATACAAAAAACATATAAATAATAATGTATTTCATAAAATAGCATTCTAAAATCTAAAATTGGGGACATTTATTCACGATTATTGCTAGGTAACTTAATGTCTGCTCCTTCCCTGGTAATTCTTGTTGTTCGCGTGTTTGAGATTTCATGTAACTAGTTAACCCTAAATTCTCCCAACACATTTCTTCTTCAGTTCAATTAATTATTTGCGGTGTAAAGCTGATTTCTAATAAATACCAATAATAATAATAATCTTTCGTTTTCAAGAAAATCTTGGTTCTTTTCACTGGTTGCAACATATGATAATCAAGAAGTAATATAATGCCAATGTAGACTTCTCTGCATTCTTTCATTTGAATTTCACACTTTTTCAATGTTTTTTTAAAATAATATTTTAATCATTAATCCACGTTTTCCTTTATTTTAATATCAATAAACTTTGGTTCGATGCGTTTATTAATTCTTTTTCAACTTGGTTTTCATAGGCCTAAATAAGTGGCATTTTTGAAGTGTCCGTTAATTTCGCCTTTTGTTCAATACCACTCACGATACTTCAATATGTCCTTCTACTTCAAATTCCATCTTTATATGTAACCGATAACGAATTGCGTTTTTCCATATTTAACTTATTTGTAATTTTAACAATATATTCCATAGTATCAGCAATCTCTTCATCATGTTTCTATATTTTTTTGTTGTGCTAACTTATCTCTAAATACTAGCTTTTCTATTAGACATTAAATCAAACTTTCTCAAAACAAACTAATATTCATAAGACCAAATATTTTATTAAAAATAAACTTGAATTTTTAAACAAGTCTTTGTAATTAATTTTCAGCCAAACAAAATTTAAAGAATTTTTTTAAAAATTAAAATTCAGTTCTTTTATTAAAAATCTATTTATTTATTTTTCGACGCATGCTTTCATGATTATTGTTGTTTCTTGGTAAATTGACTCCAAATTTGAAATTACGTTCTACGTGAAAACCAAATTAAAAACTCTAATTTCTCTAATTCTAAAAGGTATTTAATTTTACATATGTATTTATTTAAAGACTACTTGAATTTGTATACTATGTTATAAAAAATATATGCACTTGTAACCATTGATTATCAATATGTGATATAAACTGTAAGAATTATGACATTATAACATTAAATTATTCTAACTAAAATATAATGTATACTTGACAATTAAAGTTAGATTCTTCGGAAAGGATTCCTATTCAATACTTTCAACGAATAATATTCTTAATTATATATCATATACGTTTTACACATGAAATACATTTACTTTTCTAATTGAAGTATTATAAATTGATGTCAGGTTCTTTAAATTTTTTTGTTTTTTCTTATTGATTTTCGTTAATTCTTAATTTTAGTCATTTTCTCATCAAATTTATTATTATTTCGTAAGTAGGCCGAAAAATAAAAGAAAATTCTGAAACATATCCAGATAATAAAATTGTAAGTTAATCAAACAGATTTTTTAAGTTTTGATATTGTTAGTCTTCGGAAATATTTGAAGATCAATCCTTTTCACCAACCAAATCTAACGACTCCGAAAGTGGTGAAGATAATTCATATGAAAGATCAGAATTATATCTTGATATTATTCGTCGTCCATTACACATAAACTCTTATTCAGAAAATAATTCCTTTCTTTCTAATGACGAAGAAATAGTTGCCGGTGACGAAGATTTGTTAAATACAAAAGAGTGTTTTGGATCGAAAGATATTCCGGAGATTGATGAAGAACATAAAAAATACAATTATAACAATTGCAATATATCTAGTCCTATTAGTACAGGAGAAACATTAGATATAATTAGCACCCGTTCGACTGAATCTTATGACGCTTTGTTGAGTAGTAATTCTTTTACTGATAAAGACAAATTTACAAAAGACTTATCAAACGATTCAAATTTAATCATGACAAATTATCCAATTGAAAGTGATGGAGACCATGATTTATCATATACGATTAGAAACACTCTCGAAGAAATTACAGATGATTCTGAAATTCAAGGAGAAGATAAACTTGCAGAGATTTCAAAAAAGTTAGTATTTATTAATTTTCTAATTTGGTTATTCTATATTTGAAAATTTAAAAAAATTATTTTTTCAAGTGATTTTTTATTTATTTAAATTTATTTACAAATAAAGTTCAATATTTTTAATTTTAAATTAATTTTATTGGATGCTAATTTAATTATTTAAAAAAAAATGAAAAGAAAAGAAAAAGAAAAATAAATGAAGTTGTGATTGTGGTTTTAGATGGAGAAGGTTTCGGAGAAAAATCTTTATAAGGAATATTTTAATCTATCTTGTAAAAGTTTGCATTTTGATTCGTCAATAAATGTGGCCGCATTATGCACTTTTCCCCAATGTTAGTTATAATTGCAGGTGGGTTTTGACGTGTTCATTAATTCGAGCCCAAGCATCACTATGCATTTTGCCTATGTAATTTGCGTTACATCTTAGGCAAGTGAGTTTTTTTTCGAAAAAAAACTATCTTCTAGAAGAGCAGCAAAGACAGTCACACTAAAGGAAATTTTAGCAGTTGTGATTTTATTCGTTTTCGAATAATTCTTTCTTTTATTGACATTTTTTTCAAATGACATTTACAACTTAAATCAATTTTGAATGTGAAATTTCTGATGAAAAAGATAAAATTGATTAAATATGTGTGAGTACAAGTAAGAATGGTTTTGATACAATAAACTCGTAGTAGAATTTGTTCCCAATGTTTAGGTGCAAAGAATGTAATATTTTGAGTTGTATGAGGCATTTTATGTTACCACCTTATAAAACAACATACTTCTCGAGAAACTATCAAGAATCTAATCAGATTGGATTGTGGGGATTATAATATTATTTACCCATCTTGTTCTTCTGACATTGCTCGATTGAACGATCAGTTTTACCGATCACTTTTGAGCTTTTTGAAATTAAAGAAAAAAACATTATTCGCCTGAGAAATTAGACGAAATACTTGACACATAGTAAATATATTGTAGTTTAAATATTTAATATCTATCAAAGAAAAGTTCTTATTTGTTATAATTAAACAACGAAATAAATTTCGCTCATATCCAATTCTTTGATAAAATTAGATAGGAAATGAAAATTCGGAATTTTTATATTTTTACATTCTTGTTATTAAAATAACTTGAAAGATGTCAATGAACGCATATAACTATTTTCATGTTTTCTTTAAGGGAAAATAAGCATGCTTTAGAAAGATGATAACTTTGATATATGTTTATTATAACTCATTAAACAATATTAACAGGTTTTTTCTTTTTTTATTGTATGAAGTTTTTGTTAATATTGCTTTTTTTTTCAATGCTATTTTCAATCTCTGTAATTTTGTCTAGACAATCTTTATTAAATTACCTTTCGTACCTGAATACGCATTGTCTAATTTCTTTTTGAAATTGCTAACTTTAAAAGAAAATTTTTAATTTTACTGAAAAGCTAGTATTGCAAATTTCATGAATTCATGTCAATTTTTTCATAACCAGAGATGTCCAAGTATCCCATGAAGATGTTGAATATAAACAAATAGTTCTTTCAAATTCCATTCTCCTAAAAAGTAATAAATGGATCAGTCATCGTGGTCCTGTTCTTCCTACCAACGTCAAACTATGTTCAATGACTGTTAATAAGCGCATGATTTGGATGACTGATACTAAATCAGTTTTATATGTCGGATTTAAGAATACTGACAATGATATAGATGATGAATACGATACGACAGAAAAATTGGTTTGGCTCCAAGATTCAAACTTACGTACAGATAAAGTTGGTATTATTTATTTTATTTTCTATCATGTCAACACTACTTATTGTGATTCAAAAAATAATGTTAACCACTGAATTTTCATCTTGAACTTCGTGCAAACTATTTGTTGACCGTCTATATATATATATATATATATATATATATATATATATATATATATATATATATATATATATATATATAACATAAAATAAAAAAAAGTAGTTTGTGTTTTTCTATTCCCAATTAATTCAATAACTGCACTTAGTTTTTGATTAAAAAATCAATGTTTTCTGTTAAACACAAAATTTCCTTACTTTCATTTTAAATGTTATTTCAGTTAATTTATTTAAGCTACTAAAAATTCTATATTTTAATTATTTTTTTTTAATTATTAAAAATTTTTAAAAGCAAGAAAAAACTAAACATTGGAAGTTATGATTTTCTGTAAACTGAATATTGATGAAAAGGTTGGGATTTTTCATAAAAGAGACCTTCAGAAGAAAATCGTTACTAGGAAGTTTTGAACTAGAACTCTTGAAAAAGTTTGTGCAATCAATTAATAATGCTACTTTATGTACTTTTTCAAATGTTTGGTAAACCAATTTTTGTAAACTACAGCATAAGTTAGAAAAAATAAAAAAGATAGCCACCAAAACATTTGATATGAAGAATTTCCGAATTTGTAATTTTAATAATGTGGAAAGGATGAAAGTTCAACGGATATGAACAGATGAATCAATTTTATCGAGGGTTATAATTTTTTTGAAGTTATCTTAATAATGACTAAGAAGTATAGATAACTAATATAAATATTTAGGCTATTTACCAAGAAGATCACTTAAGCTTTTAAATGAAGAAAAACCTTTAGGCTTTTTAGCAGTGTATATAGTTTTATATTCTATATTCGTATTTCGACTTTTCTCTTTTCAATTATGGTGAATCAAAACCTTCACACGACTTCTACATTTTTGATCTTCCTACATATTATAGGATTCCAAAACTTTTATGATTATGAATTTTGGTGTGTAGATTATAGTGTGGGGTCAAAGGGTCAAAAAATATTTACTTTTACACTTTTAGATTTTGCTCAAACTTCATTTATAAGATTGATGTCATCATAGAAAAAAGGTTGGACCATACGTTATACATTGTTCAAAGGTAAAAAATTCAAAAACTCGAAGGGCTTGGAAGGCAGCTTTAAAGTCTTAGAATTTTTTTCTGTGCATTTCAAATTTTCATTCAATAAACTTCAATATCACGAAGAATTTAATAAAGTTAAGTTTTATTTCAAAATCAAAGCGATACTCGAAAATGTAACAAAATTTTCGATATTAAAATTCAAATGAAATCAATACTTACGAATTTCTTTTAAGTTTTAATTTATTAAATAATCAATAATGCGAAAATAATAGGATGATTATAAATTTAATTTTAATTTCAAATGTTTCATATTGTGAAATTGTAAAAAAATTGAATCTATTTGATTTCAGGTAACTATTAATTAAGCTTTGATATAAATTGTTTATTAACGTCACTCCGCTACGACAGGTCTGCGTTGAATGAATTCATTTGATATGGTTGTTTAAATATTTATTGAACATGTAGTTAATTAAAATAAATAGAAAAACGTGTTTGAAATCAATTAATTTGATTTTCCATTAAAATTGGTTTTAAATTTTGATTTGTAATTCGAAATAACTAATTTAATTAGAATTTTTCCGTTACTATTTTCTATTCTTTCGTTTCATAATTTCCTATTTTCAATAATAATCTAGTATTGTGAATATTTGACTGCTACATACCTTATGATATATTTTCAAATTATGTATTTAATTAGTAGATTTTTGATTTTATAAAATTTAATTTTATCAGTTTTATACAATGTTTCAAATTTTCAGAAATGGCGTTTATATTCTTCGCAAATATCAAAATTATCTATAAAAGTTAACTATAAAGAAATTTTTTTCAATTTTCACCTCTGATTTCTTTTCAATTGACATTGCATTTATTAAAAATTTGACTTTGAATCAGTAAAGATATCGATGTTTTTTTGTTGATATTCACAGCCTTTTTCAAGTGGTTTTTCTTTACTAATTCATAGTCATTTTTTTAATAAATACAATGTAATTATTGTTTACTGAGATTTTAATAATTAGTCACTACGAAATCAATTACGAGTATTAGTTAAAGAATAAAGATATGAAAAGAGAAGAACATGACATAGCAAGGTAATTTAAAATTTATATTGATTTTTCGTAAAATTTTAAAAATCGAATAAAATTTACTGTAAACTGATACTGAATTAATTTTAAAACAATTGGAAAAATTTGGAAAAAATTTTCAATGTTGCAAATTTGTTCGGGGATAATGAGTAACTTGTAACTTTTAGGAAATTACGGAATTAAAAATAAATCCATATCTAATGAATCAAGTTTAGAATGAAAACGTTATATGTAACTTTAAAAAATCCTTTTTAAAAGGTTATAACAATACTCGAGTATTTGTTTTGAGATGGGTTTACTTTTTAAATGTACATCAAATTGATTCTTATCACCTAAATCAACAGGTGAAATTTTCACAAAGTGCTTACCTTTACTTTTACATCTAAGTCTTAGTTGACAGATAAATAAAAATAATCAGAATAATAAAACAAATTTCTATTTTGTAAATGTGTGAATGAAAATTATTATTTTAAATAAATCATAAAAAGAAAAAAGAATTTATCGTAATATTGTGCTACAGTATTTTCCACCAAATATAATTATTAAACTTCAACCAGTTGATCAAATGTTATTATGATTAAGTCTTAATACAAGGGAATTTTAGATATAAATATAAGTTGGGATGCTTTGCTAATCATACTAGAAATCTTGTATTAAATATCAACCGAAACTATTGCTAAATGTTATGAACAAATTATTTATAATTCCAAATTAAATTTAAACGAACTTATTTTTATTTATTGAAGCACATTGGATGTCATATTTATTCATTAATACTGATGATAATTTATCTGAAATTCATACATTCAACAGACTGTATCTGAAAATTAAAGAAAACCTTAAATTTTTAAGTTTTTTAATTGAAAAAATTGAACCTTAATAAATATTTTATATATTTATCTATGTTTCGATTTTTATAATATTTACTGTATTGTGTTCCTTATTCCAATGTATGGGTATATATTATATAATTTTTAACATATATTAGTTTTCATTAATCATGTATATTCACTATTCACAGGTTTCGGTTTTCCTTTAATTGTATAATTAGTCTTTTGTATTAGTGACATTAAAATAAATATTTAAAAAAAATTATATATTAGAGTTTATTCAACTTATTAAAAATATTTATGAATGGAATTGAATTGAATTTTAATTAAAATAAATTTCATTAGAAGATTTAATTTAGCTAGCTTCATCGCCTAACGGATTTATTTTATGGCGTGAAAAAGGCGGAGAAATATCAGTTTATACTGGTGTTACTAAAATTCTGACTCCAAAAGTTGTCAGAGATAAAGTGTTGCTCAAACAATATTGGGAAGTAACAATGCAAGAAATCAAGGAAATTGATATTGACGAAGAAATGGCTGTCATTGTTACTAAAAAGGGCCAATTAAAAGTAGATTTTTTGGCATATTTTGTTTATTTAAACCTTCAATTAAAATTTATTTTTCTAAATCTTTTATCATAATTTAGTTTGTAATCGTAGACGAGGTGGTGTAAAGGGCAATTTTTTTCCCAAGATCTTTTATAGTTCATAAAATAAAACATAAAAAACTTTATAAATTAAATGTAAAATAATGCATTTTGATTGGTTAAATAGTTTTGTTTATTTGTGATTGGATAAAATACTAATCGACTTTGAACTTGATAAATTTTATTAAAAAACAAAATTCCGAATATTAAAACACAAAATGACCATTGACCACTATATCCAATATCAGCCAGTCATCACTAAGAAATTCGATTAGAAATATTGTTTCGCGCACTGAAACATGTTTTTATAATATGAATGCTACGTATCTCTTGTCTGCTTGTCTTGTATCCATTCTCGTTCCTTGATAACCATTCCCTGCTTCGTATCGTTCTTGTTGTCTTCCAAAATTCTCATTGATTCTCCGATATCTAATTCTCTCCAAATTTGTAACAATCTGCCTCTTTATGACCTCCCAAGCTACACCTCGTGTACAATAATAAAGTCAAAATTTGTTTTTATAATAAAAATTAAAGAAAATTGAAAACAAAATATCGCTTCCATAATGTTATAGATTTCAATGACTAAAAGATTAAACTGAACAATCAATGACGAACACTTGGGAAAATCAAAATACTGTTTTAATTTTTACAAAATAACCCTAATAGTCTCCAAATCTCACATTTTCGACACAGTTAAGTTGCCAACTCTTACGCCGCCCGAACTCTCGATTGATCCGCCTGCAACTCTTATGGTTCCGGTAGAAGCCAACATGACCAATAAATTTCATGAGATTGTCTGAAAACACAGCTAAATTGAATGAGTCAGTTAATTGTTATTGGGTTCATCCTGACATTGAAATTCCACTAATTGGTATCATGAGATCTTCAACCCAAACATTAATTGCCCTTTTAATCCATTCTAATATTAATTTAGTCTAATTCTAACTATATTTCGGCTATGATTAGTGTATTTATTAGAAATTTTGTTTTATAGGTTATCAATGGGATTTCAAGTAGAACTCCATATAAACAATCAAAATCTGTTAATATTACTGGACATGTTACATTGGCAACAACATTTAATGGGTTAATTTGGTGTGTTACTGAATTGGATGTTGGAAATACATCGAAATTGGTAAGTCGGGAGTCTTTGATTACCAATATTTCTGAAATATTTAGTCGCAACATGTTTTTGCATGTCAAGCCAAAGACGAAGATGGAAATTTTAATAGCACATATTGGCGTACAGTTCCTTTATTAAAGGATTTAGTTAAAAAAGAAGAGCAATGTTTTGGTGGTTTGGGAGGCAGTGAATTAATCAAGTCCATACATTTGGGAACGGGGAACTTAGCATGGATCTTGACAATTGATAATATGTGTTTTTACTGTCAAAATGTATCATCGGAAAATCCTATTGGAGATGGAATATGGTTTCAAGTAAATTCATCAATTTGGATATTTTTATATTTAATTTCATTGTTAATGGCTTATAATTTCAAAAATAATTATTGTATAATATCAATAATGTGATCATCCCGCATTTTCTCAGTCCGAAAATTATTTGAAATAGAAAATTATTATTATAACCAACTTTGGATATATTTTCTCTATTTCTAATTGGAATGATAGATGATGTAATATAATTAATTAGAAAATACTTATGTCAATGTCAATTATGTCAATGGAACAGAAATCAGTGGTGAAATTTGAAAAAAAAGCAAAAATTCATATGAAAAAGGCAGTGCCGAAAATTCGTGAGTATCAACAAACATCGATATATTACTGATTTATTGTCTTCAAGCTCACTTTTTCATAAATTCAATGAAAAAAATAATCAGCGGTGAAATTCTTATAAAAAAGATATGGAAACATTTTGTTTCTTTTTTATCTATTTTGTTCTACTAATGCTTAGTATCCTTTCCTTTTATATACCAACACAGTTTTATTTACAATTCTATTATTGTTTCTAAATGGTTCTGTGTGGTAGGCTGTTTTCTCGAAATCTTTGTTGTTGTTGTCGTGGTTGTAATTGTTGATATTGTTGAGCAAGATATTGGCTCCGATTTTGGATCATATTTATATAACTTCTTTTGAATGTTTTCATAACCACAATATCTTCATTTTTAATTTCTTTATTAATTTCTTCTATCTTCATAATGATTTCCTTAATCTACTTTACATTAGAAATATTTCTCATCTTGATTTCTCTTTTTATATCTTTATCTTCCATTGCATTTTGCAATAAAAAGGCAGTTTTTTTCTCTTTCGATAATTCGTGTCTTAAAACATTTTCTGCCAATGGATCAATAGTCCTAAAAAGTCTTGAATTGATTCATTAACTTTTTTGTAATGAATAGCTTCATTTAAATTTCTTCATTGACTACTTCATATAATTGAGCCGCTTCGGTCGACATGAATGCTCTTATGAACGTTTTTTGCAATTGAATTGGAGTTCATAAAATCTTCTAAGAAAATTTCCGGACTGTCTCCAATGGTAAAGACTTTCGGCTTTGGAATTAAAGTATTAAAGTAATTAAAGTAATTAAAGTCATTTGTCTTGAGTACTCACGTGGTCCATTTTTTGAAGACTTTAGAGACATAAGATTTATTATTACTAAAAAACTGATTATCCTTTTGGAGAAAGTAATTCTATTGTAAGTATCTTGAGCAAGATACAAACATGCATAAATAATACAATTTCGCACCTTTGACATTTATTTCCTCAATTAATTTTTTTCGCGAATTTTTTTTCGTTTTGTCAAAAATGTTACTATGATACTCGGTATTTTTTGTTTGTCTCCTTGAAATGTAATCAATGAGCACTACTCTTTAACATCGCAATAAATTGAATCCATTATATTTTCTGCAGATAAATTGAAGTTTTCTTCAGTGGTTGAAACTCCCTATTTTTCTATTGTTTTGAAAGACTTTTGTTTCAGGTATATGTATCAGTGGAATTCTTTTTAAAACGGATGAAACAGTTTTGAGAAATTTTCTTGTTGATATCTTTCTCATTCTTCATTCTTTGGTTAGAATATAATATGTTCGGTCATCTGAGATGCTTATAGCAATGCCCTTAGCAATTTTAGACAACGATCCTTTTAAACAATCTCCTGAACTTTGCTGATCATTTTATTTTGTCGAGACACCTATTTTTTATACCTGTTTTTATCTATTTTATAATTTTTTTCAAGTTTTTAAGAAATCTATATATATAAAAGCTTATTATTGAAAAAAACAATGCGTTTTAACAAAAAATCACATCGAAACAATTTCAAATCCTAATTGGAAAACAACCTTTTATATTATTTACATTATTTACATAGAATAGCCGAAAAGGTTTGTGAAATGTTTCTAACATTAATATTTTGATCCAAATGTCATGGAGGTCGATATTAAAATATCGGTAAAATATATCTCCATCGTAAATTATTCTGAATTTTGAAAAACTAAGGTCTATATTAAGGACTTTTTCATTGGAATCAATAGCAGCTGCTTTATTTTACCAGCAAATACAGAAACAAACTTCTTTATTGAATCTTCTAACATATTTATTCACTCATTTTTGATGTTGGAAAAGAAGAAAATCGTTATTTAAATTCGCTGAAAATTACTTCATGAAAATTTGTTAAAATAATTTAGATAAATGTAAAATAAAGAAATAGGAATGTGTAAAAAGTAAAAGAAAGAGAAATTTTAAAATCGATTATTCTTTAGTTGCGTATTTAAATTTTCACCGATAATGTTGACTGAGGTAGAAAATAGATCCTTTTCGGTATTCTAATATGTTTTGCGTGAAAGTTTAACTGCGTTCATTTGTTGGTTATGATCAATTTTGTATCCGATAAAAAGGCAATAAATTAAAATTATCAAAAATGAAATGAAAAATATCGTAGAGCTATAATTTTTTTACAGATATTTTTTACCTTATATTCTTTTAAATTAAGCTAATAATGATTAAACATTTTCAAAGCACTATAAAGAAGACAATAATATATAAAAAAATTGAAAACAAAATTTTATTAGAATTTACAATAAGGAAAAAATAACTTTTCTTAGAGTGATTCGACTCAAAACTAAAGCAGAATAAAGATTTTATAGGTGTAGTGCCTCTGACTTCCACATTAATAAAAATATCGACTTAATAATTGAACTTAAAATATATTATTAAATTAATTAAATTAAAATGATTGTTTAAATAAATATTCAAAAAAAAACCATAATTAAAAAAGAAAAACATTAACAATTCATGCATCTTTCACTATTTCAATCACTAAGCCACATCAAAATCTATAAAAACAAATGCCAATAATTCGAGAAGCTGAAACCTTTGTCTTCCAAGTCGAGATCTCTCTGTTGATGACCTTGATTATTGACACCTATTCGGCCAAAGAATTTTTTTCGTATCAGCTTGACTGATCCACACTTCTTCGATTGCCAAAAGAAGTAAATAATCAAAGTTGTTCCAAATAAATTTTCCATTACTTTTACATCATAAGATACTGGAGTCGACACACCCAAATACGAGTTCATCAACAATCTCAGTACAATCACCAGATCAAGTACCCATGCTTTCGTGGAAATATAAGACTGCTGGAGCAAATATTTCTATGATCGTTTTCAATAAAAACTTTATGCAAATTATTTCGTGTCCCTACAATAGGTTTTTAATGTTAGAGTTATGTCGTAACAAATTTATCAAAATATTAGATCATTATTAATATTAAATGAAGGTGAAAACTCAGTACTTATGTATTATATTTTTTATCCTGCTCTAGTTCTTTTTGTTAAATGAACTAAGAAAAAACCTTTTGTCAAATAATTTATATATTTTCTATTATTTTGGAAGTGTAATTATTATTAGCTTAAAATAAAATATTATAATTTAATAATCTCTAATATATAAAGAATTTACATAGTGATCATGCGCTCGAGGAAACCCATTTTAAAACCAATTCCATCTTCTTAATATTATTTAACTGCAAACTTTAAATGAAAATAATTTCAATTCTCAGATAACTTTACAATTTCTTTACCAAACATCTTCAACCTTTGAGGATAATATGGCATTATTGTCGTCTGGTATTCAAAATACAGTTGAAAAAATGTTCGGTTACTCGGAAATCGATATAAAATTTAAAAAAAGTGCTTTGCTTATTTTGTATTAATTATTTTAATTTTTATATTGATTTCGTATAGCAAATCCAATGAATTGTACTTCATCGATTTTAATATCTGTAAAATCTGTACCCAAAAGAGCTAGAGGAAATGGACTGCTTTGGATTACATCTACTGAAAGAAATTCACCGTGTATTTTATTTGAGTCTGATAGGAATATTCTTGGCCATCATTGGATAGATTGTTTTTCTGTTCACCAGAATCCAAAAAATAGATTACCTGGATTACCTGCTTTGACATCCTGGGCAGCCATCGAATTTTCTCCTAAAAATACATTGTGGCTTTTACACAAATCTGGAGAAGTTGTTTTGCTGTTTTATTTATTTTAAATAAATTATTTTAATATTTATAAAATTTTTGAATACTGTTTTGCATTATTATAAAATCATTTTTGCATTATTATAAAATTATAAATCATTATTAAAATATTATAAATCCATCATTAAAGTATTATTTATAAAAAAAATGACAGAGCAAGGAAAAAAGACTCAAAGTGTGATAACGAAAGAAACTATCAACAACTTCATCCGTTTGTTTGAAAAGGAAAAGAAAAAGAAAAACAAGGAAATTTCCAACACTTTACAAATATCATTAAGTGAAAATTTACTTCCGATGTCATTATCCACAATTTCGAGAACTATTAAAAAGATGGAATATTCGAGGAAAAAATTAGTTAAAGTGCCCGTTGAAAGAAACTGCCCACGAGTTATAAATGAAAGAGAGGTTCATTGTAGATAGCTTTTGAACATAAATGACGAATAGATGGTATTTTTAGATGAAATGGTAATGAACTTACATACCAGTAATACCCATGGATATTCTCCTCTCAACATAAAACCCTATACTACAGTTCCAGTTAATAAGGGAAGAAATATAAGTGTAATCTGCGCAATATCAATTAACGGTATTTTTGGTCATAAATCGATTATTGGTTCTTATAGTACTGATTTGTTATTTGAATTTATTCGCGATAAAGTAATCCCTAATCTTAGGAACAGTAATATGGTTTAGATTATGGACAATGCGCGATTTCATCATTCTAGGGTTATCTCTGAGCTCTACAAAGAAATAGCATTGGCCTTCGATTTCTCCTACCATACTCACCCCAGCTTAATCCAATTGAAAAATTCTTTTCAATGGTCAAAAGTCGATATACATCCTCAGATATTTCTGTAACTTCCTCATTACAAGCTAAAGAAAAAATTGATAATGTTCTTAATAACGAAGATTTGCCAGTTCAACCATTTTATACCAATATGAGAAGATTTATTGCTATTGGTCTGTCAAGAAATCAATTTATATGATAACTTTAATGCTTAAATAACAATCTTTATTTTTTAATTTTCATAATACTATTTTTTAATAATGGAAAACCCTGTAAAATATTTTATATCATTTATTGTTTTGCAGTCTCTTTCAATATATATCTAATTTCGGACTTCGTGCAAATTTACTTTTATGTAAAAAAATTTCCAATGTATCATAAATATTTTATTAGGTGCATAAATGGTAAAATTTTGTTTGAAATAAGCAATTCATTAAGAATTTTAAAGTTATTAAAATTATTTTGAATTATTTCTGTATCATTATTATTATTATATTATTATTATTTTTATTATTATTTTTATTATTATTATATTATTATTTATTTATAATTTTTATTATATTATTTTTATTTATTTATAATTATTATTTATTATCAAATATTATTTATTATTATTATTATAAAGTGATGATTACTTGGTAGCAAAATTAATTTTTTTTAAATATTATTATTATATAATTATTATTTTTATTATTATTAAAAACACCCAACGCCAAACAAACGAAAAATATTTTATTTCCGCACACGAATTCAGGAACATAACCGATTGAACGGCGTGAGCCATATTATCGAGCATAGAAAGAGACAGATTGCTTAAAATATTTTAAAATTTTATATAAAAAATTTAATAATAAGTGGCAAAGAAGTATATGTGAGGCATTGGTTATTAAATCCCAATTCCCTACAATTAACATTCGATGATCAGCAAATTTATTGAGATTATTTAATTGACTCATTAAATCGTAACTATTACGTCATTATTGTTTAACTGTTCACATTGATTATGATGTCATATTATTATTTTTATTATTATTATATTATTATTATATTATTATTTATTATTATTATTATAAAGTAATGATTACTTGAAATATATTTCATTTGTTTAATATTGCAGTGTTTTTATTAAAAATTGGCCATTATTTTTTCGATTATTATTTTTATACATGACTTATTATTATTTACCTATGTCTATTAAATGTGACTTTCTCTTAATTAGTTTAATTTATATTGTGATTATATGATATTTTATTTCAGTTATTTTGTTATTACGATGAAAGGATTATTAGAACAGTTGCTATTCCTACGTTATATGGTCGAGTTGTTAAGATTTCTGCACGAAATACAATTTTGTGTATTTTTACGAGTCGGTCAAAAGTTCTCATTAGAATCGGAATAACAGAAAATAGTCCATATGGTTCAGATTGGAGAGAAATTAAAAGAGAATGGAATAAGAATGGTAATTGGAAATTATTTTCTTATTATTAAATGGTAAAATATAAAAATATTTATTCAAGTTATCGTTTTTGTCGGAATTTCTTATGTTTAAAACATTCACAATCGAATAAGGTTTTTATTAAAAATTAAAATAGGAAAATTTCAATGACAAGTTCACATAAATCTATCAATCAAACAATCATTCAAAAAACACTATTAGTTAATTTATTCTATACTAGCTGTGGTACCCGGCGTTGCACGATTTAAAAATAGTAAACAGATTTAAAAATAAAGAAATTTATTTCTATTCATTCATTTAAAAAAAATAATTTAAAAAAGACCAAATTTTACGATTAGATTAATATTATAATCATTTTTATTATTATTATTATTTAAAAAATGGTAAACAGATTCAAAAATCAATATTGCTCATTTGTTGATTTACTCTAAAATTGGTACTTACAAATTAATTTAGTATTTTAAAAAATTAAAAAGAAGAAATTGTTAAATTAATATTAAATATTTAAAATCAATATTAGAAATATTGTATTGAAAATGTATAAAAATGGAATAAATATAGGGTTAGGGTACCCTAGGGGTGGTCACCTGGGGTTGAAACATAGCCTATGACCTGTCCCGAGTCAAATGAGGGTCACATGCAAACTTTCAGCACCCTAAGTCAAACGGTGGGGAATTCTATAGAAAACAAACAAGCAAACTTTCATCTTTATATATTAGATTTACAATTATTCTTATAAAATTTTAATATTTAATAAATTGTGTAAAATTTCACTTTACTTGATTGTACTTAGAAAATTTATTCAATAAGTTTACACGTTTTTTTAGTAGGATTGTTTAATTATTTTGGAGAATTATTTGATCAAAGTTAAACAACGGTTTTCCAAAAATCGATATTTTTCTGATGATTAGATTTCATCAGTAAGGATGTTGTTTGCCACTAGATAAGATGGGTAGAAACATATTCCCAATTGTCCCATCATTGAAATATCATCTCCAGCATAAAGTGATCTCATGAATGCTTTAGTTCCATATCTAGCGATTGTTCTCAATTTGTTGATCAAACCTGCCTTTGTCCTTCCGATTTTAGTGTCAATAAAATTTAAAGTTGTTTTGGGAAAGTGGCATAAGAGGAAACGAATCATCGAAAACCTGGGGCATATTTAAGTCAAAACGAATGATTTTAACCATATTAAATAAAGCTTCAAAATAAACGTAAAAATTGATTTCCTTTTCGCCAACCTAATATTAAATTTTAATTTCTATAAGATTACATTATGCAAACTAGGGACCAACCGGAAATCGCTCCGGACATTCACTCCGGCCGGATATCGGGTTTTTCGGAACTATTCGCATCGGCAAATAATACACCGCAAATACCTAAAAATTGAAATTTCTGTGAAAGTTTAACCGAAAAATTGCGTAATACTTTGATTGTGATTTTTCACGTCTTTTTTTCATCTCAGCTGTTGATTCTTTGCGTTAAGGTGCATACAGACTAAAATGTTTTGTAGACTAGAAAATCACATTGATCATTGTTAAGTGTTTCCGGATATTTTATGTTTTTTGATTGTTATTTTTCATTAACAGTTAAATGACAAGAAAGCTTGTAGAGCCCAGCCGAGTCTCCTGTAAAAAAATACTGTCTCGGGACTGCTGGGGTGGATGTGTGTTGTTTGCGATAATGCGACTACAAATAAATATTACATAAAACTCATAAAATATAATTTGTTGATAAATTGCTTACAATAGAAATATAAAATAGTCTTTACTTTCTTTCGAGATTTTAATTTGCTTTTTCTTCTTGTTTATACTCTGGTATTTAATGATAAATTGCTAACAATAGAATTTGCTTTTTACTACTTTCTGTCTTGAATTTTTATCGATTTCTTTTCAATTTTCAATTTTGTCAATTTACTATAGCAATAAATTACTATAGTAAATTATCGCTATATAGTTTTTTTGAATTTCTTTACCCCGACGCTACGGGAACAACAATAAATAAAAAAAACACAGAACCTAATTAGGGTATTGTTTACAACAATTATTTGTAACAATCTACTACAATCATGTTTAAAACTACTATTCCTAGCCTTTTTTCAAAACTTTATTTATTTCACAAATATCATCGAATAGAAATTGCACTCCCCTATCTATTAAAAATAACACAAAATTAATTTTAATAAGACTTCGCAGTAAAGTATTGAGTAGTGCACAACGTTTTACCATCAACATTTTCCCTTTAAATTTCAACAAGTTAGTGTTAATCCCTCCATTCTTAGAAACATAAACAGTACATAGTACACACAAACACGCGACCTAAAAATTTCACCAAAAAATGTTTATTCTATTCGAAAACTTTTATCTGCTGCATCACGTGAGGTTTTTGTAATTTACTCCATAATTTTTTGTAGGATTAGCTTACAATAAACATTGAAGAAATTCATTATTGTTTTCTTTTTACAAATTTGAATATATACTTAAAATTAAATGGTATTGTATGTTGTTATTTTAATTTTTTTCCTTCAAAACCTAATCTTGGACCTGGCGTTTCTTCAAGTCTGTATGATTATTGACTAGAGTTTGTTGAAGAATCTTCAATTGCTTATTCAACATCCAATGAAGTTGAATGCCTGAAAGAGTTGAATGTCTATTTGACAGAACCACTCCAGCCACGTGGTGCGGGTGTTGCTCATCATCTGGATCCCACAGAATATTGGAAATTAAATCAACATAAATACTCAATTTTGGCAAGTTGTGCCAAGAGATATCTGGCAACTCCTGCATCAAGTGTTGAAAGTGAACGCAGTTTCAGCAGTGCAGCTGACATTTGCGAAAATAAACGTTCCAACTTGTCTCCGGAAAAATTAGAACAATTACTGTTCCTGGAAAAGAACTTAAGCGTGATTAATTTTAAAAAAAAATCTAATTTTATTTTAATCAACACTTGTGCCGGTTAAGGCTGAAGGGGAGAAATTCTCACCCTTAAAATTCTAAAATTCTTATTTCTTTCATCTTTGAACGATAAGCCGAAGCTCAATCGTTAGAACGTGGTTAGGATTCATTTGCTTAGACTTGGGATTCATTTAGGCTTTCAGGACATCATCTTAGACAATATTCATTTGAAAGGCTGTTGATAACCTGGTTAGGCTTTTAAGACGTCATTATAGGTTGTATCTATTATTGATAAGGCTTCAGGACATCAGCGTTGGTTAAGATAATCTGTATAGACAGTATTCATTTGATAAGTTTTCAAGGCATCCGACTAAGGGACATCAACTTTGATAGTATCATTTCAGATTGGCACTAAAGGGTTGGATTTCATCATTCGTAGTATCCATTAGACAGGCAGATAAGTGTAGGGATTAAGTGACATCAGCAGTGGCAATATCTTTGTTATTTCATAGGTCGGTAATTTGCTGAAATTGTTAGAATATTCATGAATAGAAGTCACAGTACTGCATATTAGAAGTCAAACACTATCAATATGGGCAGAATCCATACAAGATTTCTTATACTAACCCAATTTATAGTTAATAATATGGGAATTATAAGGATAGGCATGCTTATAGTATTAAGTTTAAATATTATAGATAAAATAGTTATAATATTAATATAAAGTCAGATGACCGTTTGAAATTTTAAGCGAATCGGCCGATATGCTGAGTTTAAAATTTTTTCGAGATCATTTGAAAATCTACTGAGTGGTGCTAAGAAAAACTTGATTAAAGTAATCACTGATCAAAGGTGACAGAAAACATTAAATGTAAAAAAATTGGTATTCGGTTCGTATCCGGATCTGGGAAATAGTACATCCAAATACTAGGATTTGGTACCCGGTAAAAAATGTCTACTCGGTTGGTCCCTAATGCAAACCAAATTGAATTATATATTTAGCATTTTTAATTTATTAATAAAATTTAAATTAAAAATTCATAGTCAATATTTTAATAAATACAACAATGTCAATCGAATAGAAATCAGAGGTGAAAATCGAAAAAAGTTCTTATAAGAAAATTTCAGTATTTTAAGTCATTTAAACAAGAAACACATTTTTGGTTTGCTACTCTGCATCAGTGTTGGAAAATGAACAAAATTTTGTTCTTTCAGAAGTTTGGCGAACTGCAAAAGTTTCACTTGAAAAGTCTTAACTTCGGGAAAAAGCTCATTAGCAAAGTCATCTTAACCTTGCTGCTTCACATTCAATTCATTAAGCCTGCCCAGAATGTCAACTGCAAATGCAAAATCAGACAGCCATTCTGCATTTTTCGTCAGAGTTCAGAACTAAACTTTTATGTCGTATCTCCAGAAATCACACTTTTTCATGTCTTATATTCCACACTCTCTTCAAAACTTTTTCAAGACTTAGCCGACGTACATTTGTGAGATAAAGAACATCAGAATTTTTAGATTCCAGATCTTCAAGGAAAGATTTGAATTTACGGTGATTGAGTCCCCTAGTTCTTATTACATTCACAATACTGACCACAGGGTCAACAACGTATTGTTCATATGTAGGCATTCATTCAAATTAATTATTAGGGCTTACATAACATATTATATGAGATAGGAAGATCAAATATCCTAATACAATTACATATTATTAAAAGAAAAAAAGAAATTATTTGAATTCTTAGATAGGCATGTACAATGCGATCCAACGAGAATTATGAAGTCTAATTTCTCATAAAATTGCTTAAATAATTAACAACCAACTTACAAATGAATTTAATTTTGTTGATTTATTTTGTTCGTTTTTAGAAAAGATTAAAAACATTTCGTGTTCTGATAATGAAATATGGCTTATTTTTGAGAATCGGGTTTTGTACAATGAAAATATTAAAACGTTACTATTTGATGTATCGAAAAAATTACCCTGGAGTGAACTAATTTTTAGTTAGATTTTCCATTATAAATCTTTTATTAATTCCCCGTCTACTCGTAGAAAATAAAGATCCCAATGCTAAAAAAGTATCTGCCGTTCAGATTTTCAAATCTACAAATAGAAATTGCATTTGGGTAATTACCGAGCCTTTCGGTTATGTTTATTTTTCTTCTTGGGTACCATTTGTCAACAGTTTTTCCTGGACTTATATTCCAGGTCTCCTTGCTGAGAGGTTTATTAATATATGAGTATTCATTTGTATTTAGTTTATGGTTGACCTTCAGCATTCGCGTTTCAAATGAAAATGTGTGGATAGTTGAACAAGCAACGGGAAATTTATTTGTACGATGTGGAATTGATTGGGCCAATCAGCCTATGGGGGATTATTGGATAAATGTTCCACTTATTACTAAACCTGTGATAGCAATGACAGTTTCATTGAATAATCAAGTTTTTATCGTCGATTCCTATTATCGGCTTCTTAAGCATAGCTGGACTATTATCGAAGGAAATATTTCTCAGTTAAATTGTGAGTCGACATTAGCAGAATTTGTGAAACCCGATGACTACGATTGGGAGCTTTTGTCTTAAAATTCGAAATATATAATTTTCAGAATTATAGATGTATTTTTTATTATTATCATTCATTTGCTATTAACCTTGTTGTTACACGAGTCATTGGTGATATTATTAAAGTTTGTATAGTTTTATACTCCTGTAACTTGGCTTTAGTAATTCATTGTCAATAGTTTGTATTAGAATGAGATTTTTTAAAAATTTCACTTGGATGCGGTATTATTGTGTCATAATATTTTTACAATATAATATATTTTGAACTATTTAATTTCAATAATTTGAACCTGGTAGATTTGATCATTTCTAATGTAATTGTACATAATGTGTTTTGATATTATTATTATTATTATTATTATTGTTTTTTTATTTATTTTTTTATTATTTTATTTTATCATTAGTTTTATTATTATTTTTAATTTTTTTATTATTATTAATTTTTTGTCATTATTTTTATTATTATTTTTTTTTATTATCATTATTTTTATTCTTTTATTTTATCATTTGTTTTATTATTAATTTTTTTTATTTATTTTTTTATCATTATTTTTATTAATTTATTTTATCATTAGTTGTACTATTTTATTTTATCATTAGTTTTATTATTATTTTTAATTTTGTATTATTATTAATTTTTTTATCATTATTTTTACTATTTTATTTTATCATTTGTTTTATTATTAATTTTTTTTGTCATTATTTTTATTATTATTTTTTTTAATTATCATTATTTTTATTCTTTTATTTTATCATTTGTTTTATTATTAATTTTTTTTTATTTATTTTTTTATCAATATTTTTATTAATTTATTTTATCATTAGTTGTACTATTTTATTTTATCATTAGTTTTATTATTATTTTTAATTTTTTTATTATTATTAATTTTTTTATTATTTTTACTATTTTATTTTATCATTAGTTTTATTATTATTATTTTTTTGTCATTATTTTTATTATTAATTTTTTTTATTATCATTTTTTTATTATTTTTATTATCATTATTTTTATTCTTTTATTTTATCATTTGTTTTATTATTAATTTTTTATCATTATTTTTATTAATTTATTTGATCATTAGTTTTATTATTATTATTTTTTTGTCATTATTTTTATTATTAATTTTTTTTATTATCATTTTTTTATTATTTTTATTATCATTATTTTTATTCTTTTATTTTATCATTTGTTTTATTATTAATTTTTTATCATTATTTTTATTAATTTATTTGATCATTAGTTTTATTATTATTTTTTGTTATTATTATTAATTATTTTAAAAGGATTTTTTCTTTGATTCCGTGAAACATCTTTATAAGGATGAAAAGCATATTAATTATTGTTGATCTTTAATCTAGTGAAATCGAATACAATGTCTATTTTCTTAGCATTTATACTGCTGGTAAATGATCCTATTGAGTTTTTTAATAACTCTTAAATACTTAAAAAATTCAATCGTTAAAATCTAAATTTCTATGTAAATATTCAAAATTTCCAGCGAAAACCAATTTTATGAAGCACGGGTAACTTCTTTCTATTTTGAAATGTCATATGTAATCGTAGTTTCGTGTTTAAAGTGTACATTCTAATTTTTAATAAAAAAGTCAAAACTAATCAAAATGCTTCGCCAATATATCGAATTGGCATTATGAAAGATCAATCTCGTAAAGCTGCTGCTGGTACTCCTCGTAGTCAGATCACAAAACATGCAGTCAATGGATATGTTAAGTTCATATCAGAAATTACGCTCGGATCATGTAGATTGCATCATTGTAATGGAATATTCAAAATACGCGAAATCAGGAGAGTTGTATCCAATAAAGTGTAATGTCATTCCCAAGTTCACAGATACCAGATACACTTTATATAAAGATGTGAAATCCAATAAATATATTGTACCAATTAGTTTTATGTTCCTATACCGGGGTCATCAAAAATCACATATTAGATCAGCTGTATTAAATAAAGCAATACTGTGATATTTTTATAAAATATTTTGAGTAGGTCGTTCATTGTGTACAAATAAATGATTATCTTTTTATATACACGGGGTATTCTGTACACATTAGTATTTCATGTGTAATTTGTTATTATTTGCTGATTTTGTCTTACACATATGGCAACTGATCAATATTAATGGTCGTACAAGACGGAAGATGAAATTGAAGCACTAATATTTTATTGCTATATTAGCATCGACGATTTGGCTGATGATGGGAATATTTCCCACTACAGGTTTCCCTATACATTCACAGAACATTCAAGAAAACTTGTAACATTCACTTCATCGTTAACAATGAAGAAAGTACAACTAGTGTCTCAACCATAGTCGAATCAGTTCCATCCATCAAATCTTGATTTATCATGCTCATTTCCGTATGAATTTCGAAATGTTGTAGTTGATCCTACATCGAGAACCCTGGGAAAAATTCTGTGGAAGATGCAATCTGGTGTAACAGGCAGAAGACATAAAGTTCCTAGGGAACAGTAGTATTCTAGAAAATATGAAAGAAATTGAAACTCCGTTTCGAGTATGGTCATAATCATTCCTTGAGTCCTTAGAAAAATTGATTGTAGAAGAAACGAAAAAAATATTTAGAAGAAAATTACTCGATCCGATTTGATATATTTTATTTGCGCAAGTTTATTGACATTTTGTTTTACATAACACTTTATAATCTTACAAATTTACGGGACTATGACCGTTGCATAAATATTATAAAGCAGCAAATTTCCAGATCCGGGTTTGAAAAAATCTGTTAATCTTCATTTCAATAATAAAATGAAGGCACCTTTTGTTTTGCACCAAATGTAATTTAAATTTTTGTCTTAGATCTGACAAAAATTGTTTTTATAATTATCATCATAATTAAATATTAATAAGTAGTTGAATTTTCTTTGAATTAAATATTTAGAAATACTTATTATAACAAACCTACATTTATTTTCATTGTATACTAAGAAAGGGATACGTGTCCAATGTATCTAAAAGATGCAACTGGTTTTCTTGCCTTAAAATAGTTAAAATTTAGAAAAATAAAATACCTAAGTGTGAAATTCGTTAACAATTCGCAAAATTACAAAAAATGAATATTTTTCATCCAAATCCGTGACCTTGGGTATTTAACGATTAAAGAAGGTCAAATTTAATATAAAAGAAAATCATTGAAGTGAAACATGATACCTGAAATTATAATTATTCGAAGCGCATGCCTTTTTTATAA
Source organism: Schmidtea polychroa (assembly GCA_959609185.1). Taxonomy (NCBI): domain Eukaryota; kingdom Metazoa; phylum Platyhelminthes; order Tricladida; family Dugesiidae; genus Schmidtea; species Schmidtea polychroa. The sequence goes on along the minus strand of CAUHTR010000430.1, from coordinate 68,263 downwards.
AAGTTACATTTCGAAAGTGTGCACTTTTTTATTTTTGCAGTTGGTTTTAGACACGGTACACAATAAAAATGAAATTAACGCATTACAGTCCGTGTGCACATATCTGAGCGTTTCATAAAACTGAAAGTAAAGTCCGTATATGCACATATTTGTGCTTTACAATTAATTTTAGAAATAATATTTATTATGTTTATACTTGTGCCATGGGCTGGTTTATATTATTTGTCCGCGGACTGTAATGTGTTAATAAAATCAAAAATAATTAGTTAAAAACTCAGAATTTCAGTAATATTGAACTTGGATCTGACCCCACACTTTTTCCAAATTACAGTACTATAACACATTTTATTTTTTAGAAAATATAAATACTGAACAAATTTGATATTTGTTCATTATACATTTTAATGAAATTGTATTCACATTCGAGATACGGGATCGTCAAGAAATAAATATTTGCTAAAGGAAATATTTGCTAGGAGGTTTTAAATAAATTATTAAGAATCAGGAAAACAGTTGGACGAGAGACAAGAAGAAAACTTGCGTATTAAATTAATAAATCAGAAGTAATTGAAGAATTCAAAGCAAGTCAAAAGACAATCAGATCAATGTTGCGAATCACCCGTTACCGGCAGTAGTCAAGTGGTTGTGTTCTCAGAGTATTATCACTGTTGTACTATTCTTCCCGAATGGTTGTAATATGCATTTGAAACATTTGAGGTGCGTTAAAATTGATATCGTTGAATTCGTTGTAATCAATTGTGATAATCAATAAAGTTTTATGTCGTTGGGATTTGTCATTGTCGTTATCAAAAAACACGCTCGGAGTCAGACAAGTAATTGTTAGTTTAATAATCACCGACAAACTACAATATACCCAAAAGCAAGTAATTCTGAAGGAACCACCTCTAACAATTTAATATAAAATTTTATAAATTTGATATAAAGTATATTTTTTGAATCATTCACGCCTTTTTAAATCACTTTTATTGAATTAATTTTTCTTTCACTTTTATCAAATTTAGTCACTTTTGCTTCAGTTGATTTGGGGCTACCACAAGTTGAATCACAATCCTAAATGTTTGTCAACGCTATTATGCCCGTGAAGCTCGGTAATTTGTTTTTCTACTGACATGATTAATGTTGTCAATAAAATTTTAATTCTATAAGTTTGGACTAAATTATTATATTATTACTATATTCGTATTTTGTTTTAATTAGCAACCATCTCATAATTTTAGTTCTGGGAAAATGTCAATTCGAGGATCTTAGAATTTTACAAATTTTTAATGAATCTTAACCTGTTTTTTGAATATAAATTAATTTTTCTGCAGTTTTTATTTGTTTGTACTCACGTTTTAGGCTCTCAAACTACAACCAACACCGTTGTACCAATTTAATATTTTATTAAATTTTGTGTTTCTTAAGTAATAAAACAAAACTTTTACTAAAATCCATTAATAGAATTGATTAGTCAAAAAGTCTACGATTGCTAGAATACACAACCAATCAAGGAAAAGAATTTCGTAATATAGTCAATAAAAATTTTAATAATCTTGAGGAAAAATTATTTTTCTACAATATTCAACTTGTGTTTACATCAACTGAAAGGATGAGAAATAGAGATATAATATTTTAAAAATTACGTTCCATTTAAACATTATCATAATTAATTAAATATGAAAAAAATAGTAATAATTACTTAAATAAATTTTGTTTTATAAGCAAAAATATAATAAATCACAGCCACTGTAGAAATATGAAAATGAATTATCAAACCTGTTCAGATGTTTGGTTTATTTTTATTTTATTTTAATTAACTTTTCAATGAATAATTCAAACAAATCAAAACATAATTTGTCAATCATTATAATAATAATAATAATAATAATATTTAAGCATATTGTTAAAAAATATGAAAAAAAATCTTTTTCTGGTTTGCTGAAAACGTCATAGGAAATGCGTTATTAAAATAATTTCCTCTGTTGTCGTATGTTAAACAAACTTTTTATACGTATTTTTGTAAAGTTCTTTCTCTATATCCTTTGATCATCTTTCGGAAAGAGGTACATCATTAATGTTAATTTAATACTCGGGTAAATTTAAAAATCAAAGACAATTCAAGCCAAATGAGAAATTTTATATAAAGAAAATTTCATAGTTGATTGAATTACGTGATCTTGACAATTTCAGGCTTGAATGAATTTCACACAGAAACAATTACCGAAAACAAAAATCACCGAACTTTTTTTGCAATTGTTTTGTTGCAATTTCAACGCGCTGAAACATCAACAGTATTGTGGAGTGTTTGATTGTGATTGAGTTCCTCTTTCAAAATAAACAGAGCGTAAATCTTTGGAATAAAAAGTGTTCCTAAAACTAGTGTCGAATTCACAAAAACGGCAAATAAAATCAGAGCTGATTGAATTAGAAATGAAGAGGTCGCCAATATCGATGGAATGAGACTTAGCCAAAGAAATATTGAGCACGATGAAAATATGAAAATGCATTTGGAGTCATGGAAATTTTCTGGTAATTTTCTAGTTTTGAAACCCCAATAAGTTGATATTAGTAATTTCAGCCAGTTCCAACCGACTGGAATCCAGAATCGAGGAATGTCACGATTGCATACCATTTCCACGTACTTTTCTTTGGAATTCGGCATTTGAACTTGAAGAAATTTATTGTTATAAAATTGAAGGCATAAAAGAAGGACAGCCTAAATTATTATTATTATTATTATTATTATTATTATTATTATTATTATTATTATTATTATTATTATTATTATTATTATTATTATTATTATTATTATTATTATTATTATTATTATTATTATTATTATTATTATTATTATTATTATTATTATTATTATTATTATTATTGTTGTTGTGATGTACGCTTTTATGATGTGAATTTTTATTTTCATTATGCATTTATTGTTGTTATTATTTTTTTATTGCTATAATTAAAATTATAATTTTCAAATATTTGGAAAAATAACCAAGAAGAAAATTTAAAATAAAATCAATAAAAATGTCAATAAGAAAATTAAATAACCATAGAAAGAAAGAAGATACAAAAAATAAGTTATTGAAGCAATAAAAGAAAGTTACCTAACGAAGATTGGAAGAATGAAATTGTAACTTATTCGGGTCTGAACTATTATTAAACTATTATTATAATTGACTTCTGTTGGACTATTACTAGAATGAGTCTTTGGCGATTAAAGGTTTTTCTTGTCTTTGTTAAATAAAAGTTTAATAACTTAATTTTATTTTTCATATTTTACACAAAAGTAAATATTTATTTTAACTGTGACAAATTGATTCATATACACTCTACATACAAGCACCCCAACAGTCCCAAAACAAGTTTTAAATGAGACTCTGCTGGGTTCTCACAAATTTCTTGCAACACAAACTTGCAAATTCTTGCAAACTCCACTAACACTTGTATACAATTCACTCTGGAACTACCTGACCCAGAAGGCAAGATTGCTTTCTACGATACCATGATAAGTCCTTCTGAAGGTCCAAACACGCTCACATTCAAGACATATTTATTCACTAAAAGTCTACACATTGGGCACATTCTTCCTTGGGAAAGTCACGTTCCACCCCAACGAAAAATCGCTCTATTAGTAGGAGAGAGAAAAAGAGCAATACGGAAATGTTCGGACAAAACGAAAATACAAGAAACCCTAGAAAACTTTAAAACACGGTTTTTACAAATTGGATACCCAAAGGAATTCGTAGAAAAATACTTCTTGAGTGAATCTAATACAAAAAATGAACATGTCAATAAGCGAGTAATATACCTATACTTCCCTTTTTTAAGCAATAGGACATGTAACACAATCAGAGCTTACATTCGCAATAAGGTGCTGCCAGTTCATATTCGCCCAATTTTTATAACTGCTGCACCTTTGAAATAACAGCTTCGTAAGTCTCAAAAATCTCTAACATCAGACCTATTTCATCGAGATTGTATATGCCAATCCTCCACCAAATGTTTCTGCTTCTCAAAGAACATCGTTTACCAAATTACTTGTACAAAATGTAACGCATCGTACATAGGCGAAACACTTAGAACGTTCCAAACAAGACTCAACGAACACGTCAAGAGCAAAACCAGCAATTATCACGAACACTGGATAAAAGTGCACAAATCAGCACCACTCTTACACGAAACAAAATGCAAAATGTTACAAAATGCGTTCAAAAACTCATTGCAAAGATTAGCCGCTGAGACTCTTTACATCAAAAAACTTAAACCGTCCATCAACATTCAACTAAATTAATACTTAAATTAATATTTAATTAGATTTAAAATTTAAAATTAAAAAAATATTTAAAATATAAAAAACGTTTTTTTTATTAAAAAATTAAAAATTTAATTAAATTACAGAATTTAAAAAATAGGAAATATATTTTTGGGTAATTAAAATAAAATATAAATAGAATATAATTAAACCAATAAATTTATTATAAAATACGAAACAATAATTATTTAAGCAAATTCACTTGAAAAAGGCAGTGTCGAAAATTTGTGAGTATCAACAAACATCGATACATTACTGATTTATAGTCTTCAAGCTCTCTTTTAATATATATATATATATATATATATATATATATATATACAACTTTAAACTTCCCAACATAATTGTTATTATTATTATTATTATTATTATTATTATTATTATTATTATTATTATTATTATTATTATTATTATTATTATTATTATTATTCCGATTATTATTCCGATTATTATTCCGATTATTATCATTATTATATGTTAAATAATACATCACAAAAGAACTTACATCCACGAATATGATTACAAGATTTGCTGATAAAACGAACCTATTAGATGTGAATTTTGCATTTGATCCACCTTTAATTCCAGAAGTAAATACTCTATATATCCTGAACGTTTTGAGTAATGTACTGGTATAAACAACTCCTAAAGGCCAGTGAGTTAAAAAGAGGTGGATTATACATTTATAGTTGCTCAATTCACCCGCATAGAGTAACATACTAATATATGTTAGAAATAAAGAGCTTAAAACTATGAAACTGCTTCTTAAAGAACTCGCTTTCAACAATCTACTTGCTCTTTTTGCTACGTAAACATAGATGATGCCTAAATTTGTCAGTGCTCCAAGACAGGCTAATAAGCATGCTAATATAGAAATCCATGAGTTCCAAGAAATAATTTGTGGAGTAATTAAAATACATTTATCAGTATTTTCTTGAGGCCACTGAAATTCGGGACACGAAATACATCGCAATCGGTCAATAGAAGGAATTTCGTTGTCAATGCAGTTTCGGCATTGAAAACAGCAGTCGCTTAATCTTATCATTACTTCTAAGGGAGCACAGTGCATTATGCATTTAAGTTTATTTGTTATATTAACAGAAGGTTCTATTAAAGCATTGTTAAATTTCAATCCTTCATCCCCATACCAAACTCCGATGGGAGTCAATTCAGTTGAGGTTTGTTGTTGAAAAATCGAATAGATCGGATCAGTGTCGCCGAACTGATTGAAGTACACCTTTCTGGCTAATCCTTGGAAACGCACTGCTTTCAAATATTCCAACAGCAATTTCCCATCGAAGCACAAATATAAATCGCTTTTTAAACCAATAGAAAAGTTACATTTGTCAAAGATATATTTCGAAATAGAAATCCCATATAGTTTAACTATGTCTTTAATTATTTCCGCGTTTAACAAATCGGTTTTCCTTCCGGATATTTTTTTAAAATCTTCACATTTGTTAGAGAAGTTTCTCAAATTACTGCTGTCATCTTGAAAGAAACATTTAAACTCTTCTCTCCAAAAAGCCTTATAAAATGGATAAACTTTAACCGTGTCCAAAGTCAGGTTGTTATATTTTGAAACCGTCTGAGACTGAATATTACTAGATAGACTAATATATAATGAGTTTATGGTAATATTTCCAAAGTTTTTCGGTGTGGAATAAAGTGAGTCTGAACCGACGAAAATAAAGTGTCGATTTTGTAATTTCTCAAGAAAATGATCGTTCCATTCGGCGAAGTAAACGATATAAGTTAAATAATATTTGATTTTTAAAAGGTCTTCAATATCACCATCTAAAGTTTCTAAGTTAAATATGTTGATTATCTTTGCTATGCAAATATCGCTTTGGGTTTCTTTGATTTTCTCTTTGAATAGTTTCAACAAACTTGTCCCATAGGTGTCATCTTGATAAACTACACTGATATGTTTTGCGTTGAAATATCGGATTATGTCGAAAATTGCGCTCGCTTGATATTTATCTGATGCAACCAAGCGAAGTAAAAATGGATTTTTTGTTTTATCAGTTAATTCATCAGCCGTCGAATGGCCGGTAACCTGAGGAATGTTGTAATTTTGTAGATATTTCGACATTATGAGTGAGACTCGACTAAAAGCTGGACCAATTAAACCAACAATCGAGTAGAAGTTCGTTTGTTTTGATTCACTGAGTTTTGGGAAACACGGTGTCAAGTTACCATGAGACATCAAGGATGAGCAAATTGAGTTGAAAGAGAAGTCTGGAGGGTTGATGAATTTACTGAACCCTATGGACCTGATATCGTCGGCACAAGAATCGAAGAACACGTATCCTAAGGTGATGTTATGTGTTTTGAATATCAAATTATCGTCACTATGTAATTCATCAATCCCATCTTTGAAGCTTATACTCATAAGAAACATGTTATTTTCTGAGTCGTAATTACACATTATTCTCAATGGTAAAAATACTCCAATAACAACATCACCCGGTTGATAGTATTCTCCATATTTAGGAACGTATGTCCTTGACTGATAAAAGAACTGGAAAATTAGGAATATCAAAATTGTATGCATAAAACGTATACAACACTAATACATATTAACTGCATTTATATATGTTTCATTTGTTTACATTTGATTCGATAATTTGCATTTATAATAAAATAAATAATACATTTTAATTAGTTATAATATTTAGTTATAATTAGTTATAAAATTCTCCAGGTTAAAGGTTTTTTAGGAAAACATTAATTTAAACAATCAGTATTATACAAATTTATACCAAGTATAATATTTTCTACATTCTTCATTTTTTAATTTGTTTTAAATGACAATAGATTAATAAAACAACATGGGATAACCTCAAATATTCGAATAGCTTTTATAAAAGGGCTAATCAGGCGATTAATCACTCATGAGTTTGAGGGTATTTAAAATCCTGGGAATATAACCTATAAAATATAACCCATCCTTGCAACATAAACCTTTTGTAGATATTCAATAATATTTCAATTTTACATCTTTGAAAAATCATTTAAAATAATTTTTTTTCAAAATAAATTCAATAAAAATAATCTAAAATATAATTTAACTAATTCTCATTCTCATATGTAATAAATAAACTAATAATACCATATAAGTGCGTCGAATGATTATTTCCCATATTTTATTATCTGCAATAAAAAGTAAAGAAAAGAGGAAAATATTTGTCTAATACTGTAAAACAGCGTTTTCTACCATGAGATATATCAAATCAAAATTCAGGTATGAAATTGTTGATACAAATCTGGAGACAGAGCTCATATGTGAATTAAGTAAAAATATACAGCCAGAGTTTCAAAAACTTTTCAACAAATTAGAATGTCCTTCATTGTCATATTTAACAATTCTTCAATATTTCATGTTTTAAATAAAACATTTGTAACTGAATAATCAATGTTTCTGTGTTTAAATGAACTTCCTTCGCCATACATGTAACCCTTTCTAGATAAGGTTTTCCATCTCTGCTTTTAAGTATTCAATAAATGATATTTTTCATGAATATACAGATTTTATGATATACAAAACTTGACCATTTATAGATTGTTCAACCATTAATATTATCATATTACTACAAATAACATGGAACATGCCACAATAATACAATCAAATATTTTTTATGTTATTTATTTAAATTAAAATAAAATATAATATCACTCACACTATTAAATTCAGGTCTCAATAACTATTTTCAGACGATTACCAGTAGAACATAACATTTGCACGTCATTCTGGCTTAATTTTTGGTAAGCTGTGCTATTTTAAACTGTTGAAGTCAGATCTTAAAAATATTTTAAAAAAAAATAAAAATAATGATGACTCAGTAGCTTTTAATAATTACTAAAATTAGAATCTAAATATATACATAATTCTCTATGTATGTATGTGAATGAGTGATTATGGAATAACGCTTAACTAAAATCACCAAATGACAAATGTTATTATAACTTATAATTTTGATCGATAACATGTAATTTTTATTTTAATGTTATCTGAAAATCGACTTTCCTCTATCGAATAATATTTGGACATAATTTGCCCAATTTCGACCATTAATTCCGTCCTTGTAATTTTTTTTTTAATTTATTTCATAAATTTTATATACCCCAACAATATCCAATTTACAAAACACAGAACGAGTTAATAATAAATATAAGACCGGGCACCCAGAAATGTGTAAATTAAAATTCATTAAATCTTCCACTTCCTACAATCTCTAGATGAGAAAGATATCCACAGAAATATTTAGCATTTGAGAGTGTGATGATGCCAAATACATTGGTGTAGTAGCAGAAAGGTGTCAAGTAGTTTGAATTCGTCTAGGACAAAAGTTCGGAAAGCTTGAAATCACGTCTACAGTTCTAATCACAACCTTTCCCGTAGTTGTCAGTAGCTTAATTAGTGATTTTTTGTGTTTTTTTACTAAAACTGTCATGCAAAATGTGCAAAAAATAATTCTGTATAATTTGATTTGAATTACAAAATTAAAATATTTAATAAATTTTTAATACTTCAACATATCAATTGATTTAGATTTTGATTTAATGAAACAAAAACTAAATTCCGTTAATTTAATTATTTAATTAACAATGAAAAATTATTTCATTTCCCACTGAAAGGAATTTAATTAACCCTAGTAAACAATGGGATTTTATTTCGATTTCGAGGGAGCTCTCAACCAATTTTCAACAGAAGATAACTAATTGAATTTTCAGATTTTTGTCATTGACATTGTTTCCATTCTTGCTTTATTTGGTAATTAATTTCTACAATTTTTATTTCAATCCTAAATTGATATTTATATTTTTTTGTGTCATCAACTTTTACTCTGATGAACTTAATGTCTTCTTTGTTGCATCTGCTTCCTCGACTTGTTGTTTAGATGGATTCCATGTACCACATTTCCATTTCCATGACTGTTATTCTAGAATTTCTTTCTCTGAAATTTGTTGTTTCTCATTTCATATCCGTATTAATTGATATTATAAAAACTTTAAAAGAGAGAGGATTTATTTTTTGTAAATTTTAAAATAATGAAATATTTTTTATTAATTTTAATTTAATTAATTTCACGTAAATATATTTTCATTATTTTTCATTGTATTTTTATAAATTTAAACAAAATATTTATTTATGCCGTTAGGATATATTTCATTTATTATTCTCACAATTGGAACCAATTTAGATTTCAATTTGAATAATTTCATGTTATTATCAAGAATTCGGATTATAAAATGTGATGATTTATAATTTTTAAAACATTGAAATAAGATTTTGAAATAAGAGATTTTAATCAAAAAGATAAACGATCTTTAAAAATATGAATTTAAAAATAATTTCGAATTTAATTCTTGATGAAGATTTAATTCAAATTATAAACTGAATAAAAAGAAAATGTTTTTAAAATTGGATTTTATTAAAATTCTATGACGTGCAAAATGACTTTAAAGACCAAGAGCAGAAAAGAAACGGAGGAAATATTTCATACATTCAGTGTGGCTCACTTTCGAATATCCCGAAGAAGATGGATCCCTCAATTTACTGGATTTAAAAATTAAAACAGAAGTAAATACGGGTTCTACAGAAAACAAGCTCGCAAAGAAATATTTTTGCACCAAAGATCTGTGCTTCCATACTTACGGAAAGTAAGTAAGTAAGCCAATCGATGTATTGAAGAAAACGAGAACTATAGACAACAATTAAATTTCAATGAAATCCTAAACAAAATGGATATCAAGGTGAGGACATTGAAAGAATGAATTTTACGCCAAAAAGATCTAGGGAAATAACACAAAATAATAAGAAATATTTTTATCGGAATATCCCATTCATCAGTGACATACTTGACTTCAAGATCCTAAAAGAACTGAAACGCACTGGCCTTCCGATTTGTATAACACATAAATAAATCTTGGACATTGAGAAAAGCTCTGGCAAACAACACAAAAAAGCAAATAATTGCACAATGGAAAACTGCCAGACACCGAAAAATATGTGCTTTCGAAAAAAAATTGTCTATTGCAGTGTTTCCCAACCTTTTTTAGCTCATGTCCCCCCTAGCTGAATTTTTTTTTCTTTTGTCCCCCCTATGCAAAACATTTTACAGTTTTTAAAAAATTTCCAACTATTTTTATTGATATACGTAAATAATAGATAAAGATTAATTTTTTTATTCAATGAGACAATTGACTCTGATGGTTACTGCAGAGTGATTTAATATTAGGTTCGAAGTTGGTAAGTTTAAGCCTTAGATCTCCTCTTTCGATGATATCTAAACGATTTCTCTTCTTGATAAGTAAATCATTAATTACACTAAATCCACATTCAGATAAATAGGTAGTGGGAAATGGTAATAATAGTTTTCTTGCATAAGATGTTGACATTGGATATTTTTTATTCATCTCATCGCTAAGCCATGCCATTATCCCTTTCAAACCAAACAGATTTTTTATTGATTCATCGTTTTGAATCTCAGCGATTTCTTCTATATATTCGAAATTTTCGAATTCTGCCAAATCTATAAGTATCGGCTGTGTTATCCAATTTGGGAAGATAATTTCTTTTAAGTCTGAAAACCTCTCTTCTAAGTCTTCTATAAGTAATTTTAAATGGTCAAGAATCACTGACTTGGCTGATTCACTTACTTCACATTTCTGAAGCCAATTAAAACTTTCAAAGTTTTTCTTTGAGAGTGATTTAATACTTATTTTTAAAAGCGAAATAAAACTAAAAATTTTTGCTTTAACTTCAATAAGATTTCTGTTTTTCCCTTGAAGTTGCTTGTTGATAGTATTAAACTTCTCAAAGATATCTGTTAAATAGCTCAAATAAGCCTTACCATCTTTCGTCATTAAGAATTTCATCTCAATCTTGTCGGAAAGAAAGACACTAAGACTATCAAAAAGCTCCATGAATCTAGCCAAACAATTTCCTTTTGAAAGCCATCTTACTTCAGTATGTAATAAAAGTCGAATATATTCTTCATTTTGTTCTTTACAGAATAACTTAAAAAGACGTTCATTCTTTGAATTGGCTTTAATGAAATTAATACATTTTATAACTGACTGTAAAATTTCATTTAACTTAGGAGAAATCTTCTTGGCTACCAAATTTTCTCTGTGAATGACACAATGAATAATCATCATTTCTGGATTTTCGTCTTTAAGTAATTTAAGGCAGCCATTTTTTTACCCATCATGCTAGGAGCTCCATCTGAAGCACAGGAAGTAATATTACTTAGAGGTATATTATTAATTGTAAGATAATCTTTTAGATGATTTAAAATATCTTTCCAGTTGTTGTGCTTTCCAGCGATCTGCTGAATAAAAATTCTTCAAAAAATTCCTCTTTATCAATGTATCTTACGTAAGCAATTAATATCGATTCGCTGTCTCTAAAAGTTGATTCGTCCATTTGTAAAGAGAAATTTAAAGTTTTTAGTTTCTCAACAAGTTGATTCTCCACATCTTTACTCATTTCATCAATTCTTCTACTGACAGTATTATTACTTAACGGCATTCCCTTAACATCCGCGTCATCTTTATCCATAACTATCTTAAGAAATGCAGAAATCGAAGGCTTGATCCGACTTTCTCCTACTGTATGATTTTTTCCATATTTTGCAATCATCTTTGAAATTTCAAAACTAGCTTCAAGTGTACGATCACTTATAGAACTATGAAGGGTAAACAAAGATGTCAAAGTTGTTCTCTGTTCGAATTGTTTCTTTAAGGATTGAAAGAAAGCCAAATCAGATGTTTTATAAGAACTATGCTTGGCCAAAAAGTGTGCTTCGAGGCGACCTCGTTTCATTGATTCATTTGTAAGACATTGCTTACAAAGCAGACACAAAGGTAATCTTTCATCATAAGTTGCAGGTATAAAACCAAATTTCAAATATTCTAGTGAGTACTTACGAATTTTTTTTGTCAAGCGCACTTTTTCTTGTTCTATCATTATAATTTTTTTCCTTCTTCATTTTTCTGTTACCCCTAAAAAAAAATTTTATATTTTTTAAAAGACACAATGATCAAAAGTTTTTAAAATATTCAAAAAAATAATGAAAATTTGAACATAACTAAACAATTAAGAAACTAAAATTTCTTACTATTATTTTAAATATAACATAACTAAACAATTAAGAAACTAAAATTTCTTACTATTATTTTTCATTATTTAAAAAACTTATGGATAAGATTTGAAGAAAAAATCAAAAAAAGTTGCCATAGTTTTTTGCGGATGAAAAATAAAGAATTGAATCTTTTAACACGATTTTACTCATTATCTATTGTTTTTATGCTTACCATACTGTTTAATTATAAACAGAAGATAATGAAAAAGATGATCTTCTGCTTAGATAAAACCCAAAAATTTTCTTACTAAAAATATAATGAAAAGAATATTTTTTCGATCTATAATAAAAAGACATAAAACTAAATAAGAATTGGATATTAAAATTTCGTAGGCTATTCTCGAATTTTACTGAAGAAAATAAAGAAAACGTAACTCAAACCTAAAATTAACATATATTCCCTAAAATTGAAATTGCCCCCCTGGAAATATAAATTGACCCCCTGGAAATCGAAATTGCCCCCAAGTGGGGCGTGGGCCCCACGTTGGGAAACACTGGTCTATTGCATCACGTGCAATGTATGCAAAGAAATATACATTGGAAGTACACTCAGGACCTTGCACCAAAAAGTTAAAGAACATTTAGATCCTGGTGGAAAATCCTCGGTATACAAACATCTCCAACAATGTCAACCAACGAAGCAAAGAAAATATATATTTCAATCAAAATCTTAGCCTATGGAAACATCCAAAAAAAATCAGATTTATGGAAGCAATTCTCATTATAAACAGACAGCCAATAATCAACACTAAAGAAGAAATCAATGAAATCATCAATCTGATTTGTTTTTTTACCTTGAGAATATCTTTTATAAAAAATTAAATTAAAAATTAAAAAAATAATAATTTAAAATAATATAGAAAAATAAATAAAATATAATTTTAGAAGATCATTAGGATATAAAAATCAAAATAGAAACATTTTTAAAAATATTTAAAATTGCGTATATAAATAGTTATTGAAAACTATATTTTATAAATATTTTAAGATAGTATTTAATAAAATAGGTTTTTAAGAGCTCATTATAGAAGCTTTAAAAATTTTAAAAATTTTGAAATGAGTCATTTTGAATTTTAAAGGATATTTAATTAAAAAAAATTTTAGAATTTTAAATTCTTCAGAAAATAGGTTTATTATTATTTTTAACCAGTAAGAAGTAAAAGAGAAATAAAAGAGCATTTTAGAAAATAGAAGAAGCAAAACTCCATGAAATTGAAAAGGACTATTTTATAGTCGAAAATTTTTTCATTTGTATCAAATATATTATTCGCAGCAAAAGGCTTAAATTATCATTTAATTGTTTTTAATACAGGTGAATTTCGATGTTTCGACAGCATGATCGTTTGTCCTCCTAAAATACCATGATGATGAACCATCGAGTGGTTTTAATAATAACATTTTATTAACCCATAAAAACGAGACGCTTCATAATTTAAAATTTGAACTTGTACTTGTGGCTTTCTGTAACATTTTGTTATTACTTGTCAATCGCTATATCTTCATTATTGATCATCCGAACATTTGTACTGGACTATTAAGATGTAAAGATATTAAACAGAAAAAATGAGCGAGCTATGAATAATAAAAGTAGAGATGCACATCTAAAGAGCATGGGCTGCAAACGAAAGAATTTCAAGCATCTGAAACATGTATTATAGACTGAGTACTTGAAAATGGGTAACAACGTGATAAAGATTAATGTGTAGTTTGTATAATATGCTTGTTATAATATTTTATAAGTAAAGATAATTTAAAAATAATATTTTTCAAATATGAGTTCATGCTTAAAACTCAACTCTTTATATGAGTTAGCTTGTTCTCTAGAGCTCAATATTTTTTTTAAATTTTTATTTATTACCGAAGGAAATGGTTTTAAATTAAAATGTCGAACCATCGAATGTAATTTACTTATTTTTGACGCTGATGATTTAAGGGTGTCGAAAAATCGAAATTCATTTGTATTATNTCATCATCACTATTAAAAATAGTAGTATAACAAATATACATTCTATATGATATATTTACTCGTCTTTCAGTAAAACCAGAAAACAAAAAAAAACAATTTAATAATTAATAAATCAAAATTTCATAGAAAATATATTAAAAATTACTAATATAATTATTTATCACATTTTTTATAAATTTTAGAAAAAAATAATTAAACAATAAAATAATATTGTGGCTGAGACTTTTAATTACGAGCAGACAAATTTCATTTAACTGAATTTCAATTTCTTTGTTTTAAAAAGTATCTAATACATATTATTATAATACATTAATGTATTTTTTGTTTACTTAAATAATACAGTTTATATTATTCATGTGCATGTATTACATTAATGCTCATTGATTGAGTATAGTTTGGCCATATACCAATTATGGACTCATAAAGCTGCGGTCAACTATAAGTGTTATATTATGAATATGGAGCGGTGTTATGTCAAGGAAATTGTTGAACCCAGTTGAGTCACCACTAAATCTGTCTTAGGACACCTGTGAGTACATGTGGTTATGTGTGGTGAATGCCCTGCGTGTATGTGTTACAATTTTCAAAAAATAATAATAATTTATTAAAAATCAAAAAATAAAATGACTTTAGATTCATATAATCCAGCATAGCTTTCTTTACATTTCAATAAATTCTTTTTTAATTAAATTTTTAAATTGTTTTATTGATTTAATATTATATTTTATCTCTGGTAAATATTTTACTAAAGAGTTTTTATTTTTTTTTATTTTATGAGAAGAGGTGGATAATAATAAAAATATAATTAGATTAATATTACTTCAAAGAATTTAAATTTAAATAAATATTTACAAAATATGAATAATCACAATAGCCAACAAGAAATAATCCTACGCCTGTCACTCATTTGCATTCAAACGAACAATAAATTGCATTGAATATAAGTACATATTAGGGTTATTCCTAAAGGTCAAATAATTTTCAAATATGAAACACGTAAATATAATTTTAACTAAATGTGTTTTTGTGTTTATATTTGCTAAGATTACTCAAACCTTCCCCGACTTTTGCTCATTGCGTCTTGGTTGATTTTCCTTGGAAAGGAATTTTAGATTAAACAAAATACTCAAATTTAACTTTTATTGAATGTCATAAATATCGCAAATTAAATACTTTTCTAAGTGACCCATAACAATATTTAGTTCTACAATTGTTTCCATTTCATTATTTTTAAGTATTAATTTTTTATGAATAAATATCATTTGCGAAACTTGTTGCGAGTCGTCAAGCATCTGTTCAAAATTAATTCATGAATTAAATTGCTAATTAAATTAAAAAAAAACATTTATATTTTATGAATACATTCAAACAAAATATATTGTGAGGTAGTAACGATTCTAGATTCTAATGGGAAAATTAAATAAGCATGTTCATAATGCAATTGAAATCTCCCATTTAAAAATTTTAAATTTAAATAACATGTTTTCTTATTTAGAAAAATATAAATTATTTTATATTAATAAATGCAAAGATTAATTTTCAAATATGTTACAACTTGTAAAAATATTTAACATAGATTATGTAACATTTTAGTGTGGAATGAATGTTTTATCGCAAGATACATGACAATACACGTGAGAATGGGAAATTTTCCTTTTCTATTATTTATTTAGTGAAATTCAAATTTAAAAATAAAATATTATAAAATCGTAGAAAGACATTGGAAATCGTTAACCCTCTGAGGACCATTTCAGTGCTCATCATAAAGCACAAGCATAATTTTATTTATATAAACATTTAATATAAATTTTTTATTAAATTAATAATTAATTAATTTTTTTAATATATACATATATAGCAAATTATTTATAAATATTAAAATAAAATGTTTGTTTGAATATTATGCATATAACGCGTGTTTAATTTTTCAAAATATAAATATATTCAATTATGAAAAATAATGATTCACAATCAGAACTTTTTATCATTATCAAATTGAATATTTTGATTACTGATTGTTTTTTTCTTTTGGGCGTCAGTATAAATATACTTTTCCAATTTCGCCACTGATTTTTTTTCCATTGAATTTATTAGAAAGAGTTTGAAGACTATAAATCAGTATATATATATATGCGTGTGTGTGTGTTATTGAGCCCAGCCGAGTCACCGGTAAAATCTGTTTTGGCACAGCTGGGATGCTCGTATGTATGTGTATGAAATGTAGGGATGCTTATGTTTGCTAAGATAAATAATTAAATAACAATTACAACAATAATAGTAATTTTTTAATGAAAAACCTTTATTCAAATTAGATCAAAGATATCAATAAATGTCAGCGTTTGAAAAAATTCATCAAATTCTTCGATTAATTAGATCATTTCAAATTTCGTTTTATTATTTGTAGTTATTATCATATTTTAATTTATTTAATTTATTAATTTCTGATCTCTATAATAAAACATTTACTATAGAGTTTTTATTTTTAGACTTTTGTGAGAAGGGAATGGAACAACGATATAAATTAATAAAAATTACATTATACATATATAATGAAGGTGTTTTAAAGAAGAAACCATTGTTCGGTTATTATTGTAAAGTCGGTACCGCACTCTGACCCCACGTGCTCTTTAGTTAAATTAAAACAATTACATTCAACACAATAGATTTTATTTAATTTCACTGCAATTTTTAGCAGTATTTTCAAGAGTACTTTTACTTTTATCTGCAGGTCTAACAGAAAGTGATAATGTATGCATTTCCTAAGGAAAACTATATTTTCATTTTAATTGATTTGATTCATATACTCATTTTTCTTCGTCAATTCTTTCAAAAAAAATAAATGGAAAAAAATCATTGGTGAAATTGGAAAAAGAGTTCTTATAATAATTATAATAATAATAATAATTGTGAGGTGTTTTCAGCTGAGAGTTAAATATTTCAATGGTTTATCAAAATAATTTTAAATTGTAAATAATTGACTATTAAAGTAACTTTAAATCATTTTTAAATTGGATTTTTTAAGTTGAAATTTTTAAATTAAAAATTAAAATAGTTTTTTAAAAAAGAAGTTTTATTAATGAAAAATTTTAAATAAATATGTTTTAAATATTGAAATATTTTGATAAATGATTTTGAAAATATTTTATTCAACGCGGAAAATTTGTTTGGAAATTATACAGAAACTTATACAGCAAGAGTTTTAGAAGAGCTATGCAGATTAAACAACAAAAAATTAATTTGCAACACCGCATTCGAAAATATGAAAAATGCTTTAGTGTCCTCACCTATTCTAGGGTTTCCAGATTTCGAAAGAGGATTCATTCTGGATACTGATGCTAGTTTTGACACGATTAGAGCAGTATTATCACAGAAAGACGACAACGGGTGCGAAAAGGTTATAGTATAAGGTTCTCATTTTTCTTCGTCAAAAAGTTATAGTATAAGGTTCTCATGCAATGAGCAATCATGAAAAGATATATTGCATAACAAGGAAAGAGTTGCTGGCAATCTATTATTTTTGTCAACACTTCAATCATTATTTATATGGGAAACGGTTCATTTTGAGAACGTACCATAAAGCTATCACGTTTATGTTATCCACAAAGAAACCAATAACAACGCAATTTCAGGCATGGATTAACTACCTCAGTAGTCTGGATATTAAAATAGAGTATAGAAAAGGTACTGATCATGCAAATGCAAATATGTTGTCAAGGAGTACATGTGGAACATGCACACAATGTTTATTGGCACACGAAGACACGAAAGGGGAAAGAATGAAAACCCGAAGAATAAACACGATGGAAAAAGCTGAAGATAATAAGTGGCAAAAAGATAATACAGAAATAGAACAAATAAAAAAAGAAATAGCACAGGGTTCAAGTTGGAAATTTATACTAGTAGACAACGTAGTAAAAACTATAGAGGGTAAGATATGGATACCTAGAGAAAAAAGACAAGAAATGATAAAGAGTATGCATATTTTGCTATCACACGCAGGAGCAGAAAAGGTGACAAAATATTTAGCGGACAATTACATATGGGAGACATAAGAGAATCAGTAAAAGAAACAATTGGACAATGCGAGGCATGTCAAAGAACGAAAGTTGTGACAACAAAGATGAAGGAAGAGACAATAAAACTGACAGCAGAGGAGCCGTGAGAAAAAGTGTGCATTGATATATGTGGCCCTTTACAGGAAACATTCAGAAAGAACAGATATATAGTCGCAATGATGGATCAATTTTGCAGATATATCTCTCTGACTGCTGTCGCTAAACAGGATGAAGAAACGTTGAGGAAACAATACTACAAAAATGGATTCTTAGATTTGGAGCACCAAATGAAATTCATACAGATTGTGGAAAAGTATTTGAATCTAAGACGATGAAAGAGTTTACAAAATCAATGGGAATTACACTATGCTTTTCTAGTTCATATCACCATAATACAAATGGTGTGATAGATATAAATGCATCATTAAAAGAAAAAAGTAGACCAGATTGGGCAGAGATCATACCAGAGATTGAATTTACCATGAATGCAACATTTCAGAAATCAATTGGACGAAGTCCGCAGAAGTAATATTTGGAAGAAAAATAGCTCGAGAACAATTTCATAGTAAAGCACCGATTTCACATAAAGAAGATACAAGAGAAACAACGCAGACAAAGAAATCATTCAATATTGGAGATGAGGTTCTGGTAAAAGTAGAATCAAGAACAAAAGACAAGGAAAGATGCGAAGGGCCATACAGAATAATGCAGAAGATCCATGATCTCCGATATCTGCTACAAGACCAAAGTGGGAAAATGCTTCAAAGAAATGTTGAAAAGATGAAGAAATTTCTTAAAGAAGGGGGATGTGAGGTGTTTTTAACTGAGAGTTATATATTTCAATGGTTTATCAAAATAATTTTAAATTGTAAATAATTGACTATTAAAATAACTTTAAATAATTTATAAATTGGATTTTTTAAGTTGAAATTTTTAAATTAAAAATTAAAATAGTTTTTTAAAAAAGTTTTATTAATGAAAAATTTTAAATAAATATGTTTTAAATATTGAAATATTTTGATAAATGGTTTTGAAAATATTTTATTCAACGCGGAAAATTTGTTTGGAAATTACACAATATTTCATTAAATAAATATTTGGAATTATGTCTTTAACTTTTGAACCGGATTTAAAAAACAATTTAGAAGATGTTTTTAGCAGCTTCTAATAATAATAATAAAAAATTCATAAAAAAAGAAAGTATATATTATATTTATAACCAATGAGAATTAAGAAAAAGGAAATAAAAGAAAGATAGAAATGTATTTTCGGGTAGAAGATTGCTAAATTCCAGGAGATTGACAAGGACTATCTTATAGTCGAAAATTTTTTCATTAAATACATTATTTGCAGCAAAAGGCTTAAATTATCACTTTATTGTTTTAAATAATAAATGCTGCTACCAAGAAATCATCACTTAATAATAATAATAATAATAATAATAATAATAATAATAATAATAATAATAATAATAATAATAATAATAATAATAATAATAATAATAATAATAATATAATAATAATAATATTAATAATGTGATTTTATTCAGAAAATAAACAAGATTATTTTATTTCCGACACGTCATTGTTGACAAATAAATTTACGGTAATTGTATTTCGAATAATTTGGGAAAAGAAAATACATTATCCAGGAAATCACATTTTTTGTTAATTAGAATACTAAATAAAAGTTGAGTTTGAAATGAATGTTGCTAAGAAATTCATCATATTTAAGACATGCTTATAATCTTTAGGAAAAATGTAAAGATTTAATTTATTTAATCTTACAATTAGATTTTCAGGTTGGAAGAAAAGCTTACAAAATATTTTTTTTATAATTGATATTGATATTCAGTGATATGAAGTGAAGGTGTCATGTTGAGGAGAGAAGTGATATCAAATTATGATATGAATATTTTTAAGAAAATTTGAATCTTGTTGTCGTACATTGCTGCCGTAACTTGTCGAGATGAATTAAGGTTTGGATGATCTGAAATGCTTGATGTTGAATGCATGAAACATATCGGAAGCATCGCAGCAACAAGACTGAGTGATCAACGTTTTAGTGTCTGTTCCAACTTCATTTTATCTGTATAGGTAATATATTTGAAATGAAAATCATAGTCAATTAGATTTTGTGAGTGGGCCCTAGAAGTGATAATACGAATATGTCAAAGTGATACATGTGCTTATTACAATGTACTTTCTAAACATTATGTATATTACTCAGATCTTGGTGTCAATGTTCAATTATTTTGAAGTTTTTTTTAGAGATTTTTTGCTATCAGTCTTATACTGCCACATTGAATTCTATTTCATAATATATTAACTTTTTCGTCAAGATTTCTTCTTTGACACTTCTGTAAAATCACATAATTGTTTTTTACTGATAAATGCATGTTAAATTTTCAAATAATATTATTTTATTAAAAAAGTTGTTTTAATGGAAAACTAAAATGATCTAGGACGGGATAATAAAGAAGGATAATTTATTCAAGAGAAGGAAAAAAGAAGAATATATTCATTTGGAAAGTATAAAGCTTTCAGATCCAGAACATCTGGCTTTCGTAGAATGGATAAATTTTATAAGCAAACCTCAAATATACATTTATAAAATCAATCAATTATATTTAATTTTTCTGTGCTTAAATGAGAGTATGACATTAAAAAAGTTGTTTAGCTCTAGTTTCTATGCACACAGTAAGTTTTACTTAGAAACTGCTTATTTCTTAAACATTGGGTATATCTTAGCTTTAGTCGTGTAGCAGTCCTGCACGAATTTTGTGTTGCGTCATCACAACTACTGATTACATATCTTCCTCTGTTATGAATCAGTCACAGACAGGTTTTTGAGTAGTGCACATGAGTTTTTCGTGTTAGTTACACTATCGTGTAGTATTCACTATCTCGAAATGATTCAAAACTTTTGTTATCTGTGCGGTAAAGCGACATTTGTCACACAGAAACATTCTTTTACTTCAGTGATTATGAATACTTATCAATGGTATTTTGGGTACAAGATTGGAGACTAAGATAAAAGTTGGGCGTAACATATTTGTTGCAATACTTGTGCTTCTAACCTCCGAAACTAATTCAATCAAAAGGGTTGTTTTATTTCTTTTGCTGTTCCTATAATATCGAGAGAGCCAACCAAACATGTGACAGACTGTAATTTTTACTGTGTCCTACATCACGGAATGTTCAGGAAGAAAGAATTAACTGTAAACTATCTCACTATAACATCTGGAATTCATCCAGTACCTCATGGAGAAAGACTACCCATTTTTGATCCGCCAATAAACTATTCTCTGGAATCTGAAGACGAAGAATCATGTCATGCTAGAGTTAAATCATCTGAACCCTCAACATCGCAAGATCCTGATTTTATTCCTGATATACTCTCATCAGACCCACACAGAATTATACAGAATGAATTAAGCTATTTGATCAGAGACATGGATTTGTCAAAAAACAAACCAGAAATGTTGACCTCCAGACTACAGCAATGGAATCTGCTGCAGAAGAATGTAAAGATTTCAGTATATCACTCAATATAAAAGCGACCCTTCCGTAGTGGCATAATACGTTAGAACCGATGAAATTACACATGGAAAAATATATTGTTTTATTTTATTCATAACAATTCCCATTTGTTATTAATTCTACCACAAATCTTTAATAAAAATATACATAATATTTATCTGGATATAATGACAAGGAAGTTCTGTTATTCTTAATAATATTTTTAACTTATTATCATTTTATTCTAGAAAAAATAAACCAAAAAATTCTTATTTTATTTAGAATTATTAACTTGCATTTTAAATGAAATTATAATTTAATTTTTTTATTTATCATTTAAAATTTCTAATTCACTTTTGTAAATTACATAATTAATATTCATAAAAAATATTTGCAAATATCAAAATTAAGAAAAGCTGTAACGCCTTACAATTTTTCTTCTTTTTAAATAATTTTTTTTAACGTTTTAAATTTTGTTTTAACGGTTAATAATTTTAATTTTAGAAATATCGGTTATTGATTGAGATTTTAACAAAGCCAGTGAAACCTTAAAACAAAATTAATTAAAATTATTATCTGACTAATGTTTAATTTGTTTTAATTTCGAATCTGAGAAATATTAGAAATATATTAATAAAAGGTTATTTTTATAATGAAAAAATTAAAATCTGAATTTTGAAATCGATATTATAAATCCTTTAATTAGATATTTAAAAATAGAAAATTTAAATTAGTCACGAAAGGTAAAAGGTTTGAAAATTTTTGAGTTTGGGTTTTATTAAATGCACAAATAAATATAAAAGTGTAAAAATGCAAATGCAAAGTAGTTAAAACTCAAAAACTTGAATTAAAAATAAATCTAATTAAAAGTTAATTAAAATCAGAAAAGGTATGAGCCTATAATAATAGAAGGTTAAAAGCGAATTTAATAATTAAAAATTAATGAGGCGTACCCGGGAAATGTTATTACAAAATAAAATAATTAATTAATTAATCAAAAAAGTTAATGATAATTTAGAATCGTTCAGGTGCAGTAGTGGACTACTAGATCGAGGATTAATTTAAAAATTAAAATTATCGTAGGGCTCAGCAACTGTTTTTTATCAATAATTGTATTTTCGGGAACCGCTGTTGAGGAAATTACTGCCAATTTGAAGCAATAATCAATATTGAACGGGGGATCGGGTATGGTTGAAAGCCAAATTGATAGACGAATTCAGAAATTGCAATGAAAATATAATAAGGTTTTCACAGTGAAAGTTAATGCGAAAAAACAAATTAATTAAAATTAATTAATCAGTAATGGAAAACCCGAGTCAATGGGAAGCCCGAGCCCATGGGAAACCAGATTCGCAGTGAGACCTGAAAAGTGAGATAAAAAGAGGAATATTTTGAGCTCTAATCAAGGGTAAACAAATTAGAAACCCAAAAATAATGATTTAGGATAATTTAGCGCAATTTTCTAGATAGAGAAAAAAGAAAGAAAAGCAAAGAAGCACAACCTGGCGATCAATAATTTGAAAGAGAAAATTATTAATTTAAACGAGTCTTGAACCAGAAAATGTGATTATCCCTTGGGTTTTTCTACCTTATCGAGTGAAAAGTATCTAGAGAGAAAGGTGTAAATAGTGACAAATTGTAATTGTAATAAAGATTTAATAAAAGTATTCTGTGTTGAGTTTGAGTTATTTGGCTGAATAAGAATACGAGGAGTCAGAGAGAGAACCGACTTTCAATTAAAAACCCAACATTTATGATTCAGGGTGAAGTTAAATACAATGAATATTTTCCCATAATATTTAAACATACAACACAAGTGGTTATGGTTAAAGAGTGGAGATAATCTTATTTTACAATATAACCACATGCGTTGCAAAAGAGAAGTCAAATTTGCTGTGTGTATTTGTACAGGTCCTACCAAAAATGTATAACTAGGACTCGGAACACCAACAAAAATATGATAAATGTAAATGCAAAAGAATCTTTTGAAAGCATATATGTCGATATTTTTGAATTTCTACAAGCAAAGTTTTTATGTTAAAAAATATATTATAAATATATTATATTTTGAAGTTTTACAAATAAAAGATTAAAATCTAAAAAATCAAACTATTAAAACAAATTTATAGTTAAGTAATTGTAAAAAAGAAAATATCATATTTGTCAAGATATATTATGCATTAACCAATATCTTTCAAAAATCCGAAATCAAGAAAAGTTTAAGTGAAAATATCATAGAACTGCTAGAACAGCAAAGTATTCACGATAACATAACTAAAGTATAATACAAATAAGTCATAATTTTGCCGCTCAAACTAAACATATTTTAATTAATGCCTTCTTAACTTTAACATGTTTTGTTACTGATTCGGAAAAATATGAAAGTAATTATAAATTTACAGAATTTTATATATGGTAATAGCAGAGGCGTAACCAGGACAAAGTAGCCGCCTGGTTATTCACCATTACTGATCCATTGCAAGCATGCTACTGAAGGCAAGGACCATAAGTCAACTGAGATGACTATCATGTGGGCTACGCGTTTTTATATTTATATAGTATATGATATGAAACTATGAGCTTATCTCTTACCAGTTTGTTGTGATTTTTACATCCTTTACTACTAAATTCAAAATAATCATTCGATATTTTCTTCGGTAGAAATCTCTTTGACATACAAGACTCTTTTATGTTACCCGCGTGGGTTTTGTTCAGTTAATTATATAAAAATAAATTTACAAAACAGAGCAAATGAATAAATAATTTATGTAAAACTAAATAAATTTTATGCACACTCAAACAAAAATTTGTTTATTTTGTTTTATTCATTAATAAATTGTATGCTGCTTTTTTATTTCTGTTGGGTATTTGTGCAAGTCGGTATCACTGCCTGACTCCTTCGTGTCCTTTGAAAATAAGTTAAACACCCAAAACAAAATCTTTATTTGAAACTAATAAAATTACACTTTTGTTACACTTTTTACTAATTCCACCATACTTGATACAACACTTTTTTGCACCTTTCAATACTTCTGGAAATCTTACGTAGGGATGAATCTTCCAATGGGAGATGTCCCTTTCTGGTACGCTCGATTTAAATTATTCAATTGACACCAATTTCACAGTTTTCCTTATTACTGTCGTTAAATTTCTTTTTTCCTTTTCTTCGACCAACTGGCGGCTTGTTCACTTCTGAGCTCTCTTTTTATACTGTTCATGAGAGGCCAAATTATTTCCCCGAGACCAAAAATCAATATTTGAGGTTTATTAATTACTTTAATTAGTTTACCTTTGATTAGGGCTCAAAATATTCCATCTGTTATCTTGTTTATCGGGTCTCACTGCGCATCGGGCTTCCAATTGACTCGAGTTTTCCATTACCGATTATTTAATTTTAATTAATTTGTTTTTTCGCATTAACTTTCCCTGTGAACCCCTTATTAAATTTTTATTATAATTTCTGAATTCGTCTATCAATTTGGCGTTCAACCATACTCGATAATCCCGTTCAATATTGATTTTTGATTTTTAATAAATTTTAATTCATTTTCCGCTTTTGTTGCTTTTACCAATTTTTGTTATGCCTTCGTTTTATATATGAATTTTTGGTTTTTGCGCTAAACCCCAACATTTCTATATTTGTAATTATTTTGATTTGAAATAACTAAAAATTCAATATTGATGAAGTTATCAAAATGGTCTAGCGGAGCACTTTGGATTATAAGAAAAGTTTTCGGAGTAATAAAATCTTAAAAAATTCTGATTTAACATTAAAGAATGTGAACATTGCTTTTATTTACACAGAGTACAACACCAAATATAAAATATCAAAAAATCATTTTAAGATAGTCAATGTTTCATATTTATCGGAGCACTTGTAACATTCTCACGGAGCACCGGTTGGGAACCTCTGGTTTAATGCATAAAGATTTGAACGGTGAGTTCTGACATCATGAATTTTGCATATCATTCCCTAAAAAACAATTAGTTTCAACTCATCGTGTATAAAAAGACATTGATATAAACAATACAACTATACTCCATTGATTTGGGGTAACTAATCCAAGTAACCTTAAGCAGTTAGACTCAATGCTAAAGTTTGACATAATATCATGTCTAACTTAGAGTTTCATTGTAGTGTCTTTGACTCAGTATAATAGCAATTACAATAAACTATTTATTTCACATGGATTCATACCAACTCCTTACATCATTTTATTATTCTTGCTGTACCATAATTCAAATGTACCAACCACAGGGGTACTTAGATGGACTTTTTCCCCAGTGTTTTCTCTAATCTGTTTGACTCTATTCATATATTTGAAAATTATTTTCACAGAATTGTCTGGATATCAGGCTGTAGAGATTGAAACTATTCATATTATAAACATTATAATGTTTTTTCCAACTATTATTCGTGTTCTATAGTAAATGATGTCATCATCATCATTGCTGGACATGGCCAAAATATTGCTCCAAATGAATTATTGAAATATTTCCACAATAAACAATTTGTGAAGATTTGATTTGTTTCGGAATTTTCGTTCTTGTGTGCAATCATTTTTTTTCTGTGTTTTTCACTGAAATGTTGTTAAATATATGATTAACTAGCTGGTCTACTCGGCGTAGCTCGGGCACAAGTCTTGCTTGTCGCTGTTCTTGCGTCTCGTTTGATCTTTCTGTAGCAGTCTGAGCTCTCAAGTCTGCAAGTCTAGCTTGTCGCTGCTGTATGTTTTCGTTTGCTCTTACTGTAACAGCCCGAGTTATAGCCCCAGCCAGTCTTTCTTGTTGCTGCTGTAGGGTTTCATTTTCCCTCTTTTAGCAGAAGAATTACAAGATACAATTGCCATTTGTCTTTTAGATAACATTACAAGGGAAATAAAATTTATTACAATATAATGATTTTAAAATGAATCAAGGTTTTATATCTGTGATAATAAAGAACTCATTTTTTATATCTATAGATTATAATAGTGAGCAGATAGACAGATACAGTTTTATACATTGCAAGGCATGATGCTTAATGTTAATGTAATGCAATAAAGGTGAACGATTAGACAAAAAATAAAATACTACATTACCGTATTTTTTAATGGTCACCCACGTTAGTGCTGATCTGAATTGAACAGACTTAACATAAGAATATAAATGGGGCAAAGCAATTTTTTTGCAATAATAACAATTTATAAGGATTTTTATATTTAATTCAAATTAAAAATTTCCGTATTTAGAAATTGTAACTAACATACATTTACAATCTAATATATAAAGGTGAGAGTTGTTTGTTTGTTACCCATAGAATTCCCCACCGTTGGACCTAGGGTACTGAAATTTTGCCTGTGACCCTCATTTTTACTCGGGACAAGTCATAGGCTATATTTCAACCTCAGGTGATTACCCCTATGGTACTCTAAGTTGGTTTATTTGTCTGTCCGGTCAGCAATTTACCAAATAAATAATAATTTTATTATATGCTTGCTACTTGCAGTTGAAAGTAATATAATTTAGTCAAAAGTTTTCAAAGCAAAATTCAAACATGGAGAATTTGAATTTTATTTGATTAGTGAACCAGTTTGCGATTGGAAAAATATTGCCAGTTATTTTTCGATTTTAATTGGAGTGCGTTTTCGATTTTAAAAAATTGAAATTTATTTTGAAAGCTTTTCTTATTGTGAATTAAACATGGAATTGAAGCTGTTATAAAATTAGTAATTAAACATAAAATTAATTTAAATGAATTATTATAATAAATGTAAACTCGGGCGAAGCCGGGTACAACTGCTAGTTACCGAATTTTGGACTCTTAAAAAATTAAAAAATTAAAAAATTTGTCAGTATTTTTTAATAATATTGAAGTATACGACTTTTATTTTGTAATATTTGCTAAACCTGAATTGTAAAATATATGGAAAATAAAATGTTAGATAAAAGTCTTAGATAAAAGTTAACAAAATGAATCATCTTGATTAGTAAAGAACATAAATTTATATATTTTGCATTGCTAAATGAGCCTTTAGAAGTGGATTCTTTGATAGCAAGTCTATTTGTTATCACGACTTCTTACCGATTATCTTTATTGTTTAAAGTATTGTATTGTCTGGTCCGCTTTGAGTGTCCCTCGGCCTTTAAACTTCGGCTAATAAGAGATTGTTTGAGAAAATTTATGAGATTAAACAATAGGTGGTGATTGGATACAATTTCTGAAATTGCAATAAATAAGTTAATGGCTTAGGGGGAATTAAAGCTAAACAAACAAATATTGTTAAAATTATTTTTTTTATTTTCACTATAAAATACTTTTTTTGTATATTGACAATGTTATTTGCAGGGTGGCCAGCAATATGTCGAAATAAATATGACAAACATTACAAAGGACGTGAAACTGAAGGTCCATATTACAAGATGTCCCCGGATTTAGCTGATTAATAGAGTTGTTAATAGAAAAGCAAAATTGTAAATCTTCTTCAATAATGGTCCCTGCTATCCTGGATTCGGCAGATGCTGCAAATTTTATATCTCTATTAGGAAAGTTTTTGCATGATATAAAAATCTTTAGTGCAATTGCCAATAATCTTTAAATGTATGATATAAACTGTTTAGTGTATTTATCAATAAAAGTATTTACAAATAATTGTAGTTTGGTATTGTCCGATTTTACTGTTGGGAATTCATATCGGCAGGGACGAAGAATGTAAAGAGTCGGTGATTGAATCAACTTGATGCGTGTATAGAACTGGAGGAGTAACGCACATAGAAGTCAAAGTATTACGATTTCTCATAATAAGGATGAAGAATTGACACCCTAATTTTGGGCGTCAGAATTTAGGACGTAGTAGTCAAAAACTTCCTTTTTCGCATATTGGAGTGTTAAATTAATATTTTTTAGTGTTTTTTTGTTTTATCTACACTGTAAATGCCACATAATTTGGATATATTAGTTGAATAATTATGTGACTCAAATAAAGAACCTAGTATGAAAAGTTAGGAATAAATTAATAGCGATACCAAAATCCGGTATGAACAAATCTTGGTGGTTAGGAGGAAAGGTGTTAGTGAGGTCTAAAGGTAAGACTGTATCTGTCCGAAGATAATAATTAATTAATTTAAAATTAAAATATAATTTCTGATTTGTGCACATTTTTGCTTGCTTAATTTTAAATTTCAACTTTTTGAATCAAAATAAAGTCACCGTTAAAGGAAATATCAAATATAGTTTTAATTATATTATTCGGGTTTTGTTTGATCCTAATTATATTGCGGACTGACAAAAACAAATGGTCAATTTAATCTCATATATTTCGATTTCGATACTTTGTTCAACTAAAATCTTATTTTTGAAATTCAGGGTGTTAAATAACAACAGAGTTTTAGGTAAAAATTAGTATAACTTCCATAGAACCAAAAGAAGATAGGTAAGACCGTGAACCAGAGACTCGTCAGGGCATTGACAGTCCTTGTGAAGGGGCTCATCTTTTGCTGATGGTCACCCACTAAAATGGGCACATATCGGGAATCATGAATTGTGTGGAGTTACGAAGAGGAATATGGTGAGATATGAGCAAAGAAGGTAGGGTAGAATTTTCCTCACTCGTAACAAGTAGATGGGTAGAGGTCCTTCGGGTCACATACCCCCGGGAATTTTTATTCAAATATGTCAAGGTCAAATTTGAAATTTCAGAGTTTACGCCAAGGGATATTATTATTTGATAACTCATTTTAAAGGTCTTTCAAAGGGCCTGTAGGCACAGGAATTATTATTATTATTAATATCTCTACTCCGAGTTTATCCGACAAGACATTTATTA
Source organism: Schmidtea polychroa (assembly GCA_959609185.1). Lineage (NCBI taxonomy): Eukaryota > Metazoa > Platyhelminthes > Tricladida > Dugesiidae > Schmidtea > Schmidtea polychroa. Next base: position 38,442 of record CAUHTR010000430.1, on the reverse strand, counting down.
TGACAAAATTTAAATTATTATTGGTGTGTTACAGTAGATGGATTATTATTATTAATAATAATATTATTATTATTGTTATTATTTTTATTATTATTTTTATTATTATTATTATTATTATTATTATTATTATTATTATTATTATTATTATTATTATTATTATTATCATTATTATTATTATTATTATTTTTTTTGTTTTCACATCATAAAAATAATAATAAATTAAGACATTAAAAGTAATTTTGAAAAAGTTATATTAAATCACAGGTCAATTCGATAACAATTCGTCATCTATATCAATATCATTGTCATCATTGTCATCGTTGTCATCATTGTCATCATCATTGAAATCTGGACTTAAACCTCCGGATAGTGGACCCATTTTTGAAAATACTTGATCAACATCTAAGGCATCTATTCCTAAATAATGCCCAAATGGGAGACCGTAATTTTTCCCACCCATAATCGTTTGTCATCGTTGTTTGACAATGCAATCTTGTTATTTTTAAACGTAGGAAGCTGGTGGTTGCGCGTCCTTATTCTAGTTTGTGGCACAAAAAATATTACATCATTGTTATTGTAGCAGTCTAAATATCACTGGTGCCCAATTTCAGTCCCTATTAATTTGACTTCCTTTGCTTTTAAATTATCTTTAGCCCCTAACAAACTATAACACTTGGGTCTTAAAATAACCCACTTCTTATACCCAAGACCTTTACTTTTATCTTAAAACTTCTCTATCACAGAATCAAGGTTTCTCGAGTATAAAGGATGCTGGGTCATAGTTGAAAGTGTCTAAAAGATTGTCACGAATCATTGCCTTTAAAAGAGCTTACAAGAAAAATGGAGTCAGTGTCGCCGGCTACGATATTTATATCACATTTAAATTCATTCATATATTTAGCCAATTCCACATACTGAAGCCGGTACATCCGTAGTTTAGACAAATCTAACATTGATTGACCAAAATAGCTAGGCCCGTCTAAACATATAGAATCTTTATCCAGATGAGCCGCAATCCGATCATCATCAATTTTGATAGATTTTCTGAGAAGTAGGTAAAATGTTCTGCACATGTTGAAAATTATGAAAATGTTCTGGAAATGATGGTGAAATTAATAAGTGGTTATAAAAATAGTAATTGAAAAGAAATATTACTTTGAACTTGTTTTTGATAATAATAATAATAATAATAATAATAATAATAATAATAATAATAATAATAATAATAATAATAATAATAATAATAATAATAATAATAATAATAATAATAATAGTAGATGGATATGTCCCTTCCACACCATGTCCCATCCACACCACTACCCCTCCCTGGAGAAATTTTTTTTAAACTCGGAATTTTATAACGAACATAAAATTATATATATAGAAAAAATGCATAGTTTCCATGGAAAATGAGCTCCAAAGTCTCTAACTTCAACATTAAATGCCATAATTTAACATCATTCATATATTATCAAACATAGAAAATCTTATATTATAGAAATAAAATCATATTCTTCAACACACGGGGAGACAATGAACAAAAGCTTTAATAAAATACTTAGAAAAATATTTTTAAAAATATGAAAGTACTTTAAAGTGAAGGTCACACCACTTGACTTAGAAAAAATTTTAAAAAATAAAAATGCCTGGATAAATTTGAAAATTTTAAGGTCACAACACTTAGAAATTTTTTATACTTGGAAAAAATCAACAAATTACTAGAAAAAATCAAATGGAGATTTTACAAAATATTTCCAAATTACAAAATCCCCAAAATAAATTTCCCAGCTCAAAAATTTCCCAAAATTTAAAAAGTCCCAAAAATAAATTTCTCAAATTTTCCCAACTCAAAATTCCCCAAAATTTAAAAAGTTCCAAAATTATTTTTCCCAAATTTTCCCAACTCAAAAAATAAATAATAAAATTCCCAAAATTTCAAAAGTCCTAAATTTTCCCAACTCAAAAAATTTCCAAAATTTAAAAAGCCCCAAAATTATTTTCCCCAAATTTTTCCAAATCAAAAATTTCCCAAATTTTAAAAAGTCCCAAAAACAAATTTCCCAAAATTTTAAAAAAGGTACAAAAACTAAAGTATAATTTTTTAAATCAAACACAAAACATACAAGTCCAAGTTATTCAAATATAAAGATTAAAATAATCAACCTACACTGACGCCACGAAGGGACAGGAGCGGTAGTTTGTAAATTTTGACAACCAAGCTCACTAGGGGCGGGCGGATTGATTTTTCTTTTATGTTTAACCAATAATATTCTTTAATTTATAATATATGTATTACTTTGTATGGTAAAAGAAATATTCCATAAAATCTTTTAGACACTTTCAACTATGACCGAGCATCCCTTATACTCGAGAAACCTTGATTCTGTGATAGAGAAGTTTTAAGATAAAAGTAAAGGTCTTGGGTATAAGAAGTGGGTTATTTTAAGACCCAAGTGTTATAGTTTGTTAGGGGCTAAAGATAATTTAAAAGCAAAGGAAGTCAAATTAATAGGGACTGAAATTGGGCACCAGTGATATTTAGACTGCTACAATAACAATGATGTAATATTTTTTGTGCCACAAACTAGAATAAGGACGCGCAACCACCAGCTTCCTACGTTTAAAAATAACAAGATTGCATTGTCAAACAACGATGACAAACGATTATGGGTGGGAAAAATTACGGTCTCCCATTTGGGCATTATTTAGGAATAGATGCTTTAGATGTTGATCAAGTATTTTCAAAAATGGGTCCACTATCCGGAGGTTTAAATCCAGATTTCAATGATGATGACAATGATGACAACGATGACAATGATAACAATGATATTGATATAGATGACGAATTGTTATCGAATTGACCTGTGATTTAATATAACTTTTTTTAAATTACTTTTAATGTCTTAATTTATTATTATTTTTATGATGTGAAAACAAAAAAAAAAAATAATAATAATAATAATAATAATAATAATAATAATAATAATAATAATAATAATAATAATAATAATAATAATAATAATAATAATGTTGAGGTCTGTAAATTAAAATTAAAAATTTAAATAAAATTCAGGATAATAATTTAAATAGAAAGTAAGCGAAGAAAAAAGACAAATAAAAGCGGGATCGCACACAGAATCAATAGTAAAGGAAAGTGTGATGGAAACAGTATTAGAAAATGCCAAAAGCAATTACGAAAGGCAAGAATCCGGAAATCCGAGAAAAATCAATAAATGGAAAAATCATCGAAATCGAATGGGAAAAACGGGACAGGTATAGATTAGCTAATGGTCAACAAGATGATGGTTAGAGATTTATCAGAAAATGGTTAGGAAGGGTCGAAAAACATTCAAATGTATGAAAACAGAAAACGTTAATTAATTAATTAATTGGCTAATGGAAAACCCGAGCTAATGGGAAACCCGAGCCAATGGAGAACCCGAGAGATAAAGGAAACCCGAGCTGGGTAAACAAGAAGAAAAGCAAACAGAAGGAAGATTTGGGCCCATTAGCTTGACACAATGATTAATGGGAAAAGAGTAAGGAGGAGATAGCGCGCGTAGGAAGACCGACCGGTAGAGCCATTAATTATCTGGATTCGTTGGACCATTATGGGTGACAGCCGAAGCAAATACGTAGCAGCAAATGTCAAACGAAAGATTGGCTCGGCAATAACCATTTGTCATCCTGATTTCGAGGAGTATATAAGCAAAGGGAAAATCAGAGAAAATCGGCATTTTGCCTCAGCTAGGGTTCGAAGAATTAGACTGTAGGAAAAGTTGGTAGACGAATTAGGGAAAGTAGGGAAAAGAAGAAATAGAATTAAGAATATGGAAAGGTGAAAAGGAATCAAACCAAACAGAAACCGAGGAAAACGTGAATCGAGAGAATCTAAAGGACTAACAGGTGAATATTATTTGTTTGCAAAGCATCAACGCCGAGCGGAGAATCGTATAAAACTTTGATTGGTAATTGTAGCATGATAATAAATTGTGAACCTGTTGTTTCAATATACGTTGGGTCGTTCATTGTTTTGATTTAAAGAACTCAGGAGTCAGAGAGAACCGACTTGAAATAATCCAAAACCCAACAATAATAATAATAATAATAATAATAATAATAATAATAATAATAATAATAATAATAATAATAATAATAATAATAATAATCCATCTAGTGTAACACACCAATAATAAATTAAATTTTGTCATAATAAATGTTTGCAGACAAACTATATAGTCTTATTATTCAATAATATGATAATTAAGTACATTTTTTATAATAATTTAGAAATAGTAATTAAATAATAAAGTAAACTGGTAAAAAGAAAATATTAATAGATATACAATGGCAATTTCAGAATTACAACATAAGTGGTAAATTCATGTCTGGAAAATATATAATATTCCACCCCATTTGTGAATATTTGTGAAAAAAATTTTGATTATTTTTACTTTGATTTTGTTTTCTTGGTTGTTTTATTGAACGTTACTGTATTTTATGTCTTATTGTTAAAATAATATTAAAATATATAATGCAATATACAATATTAATTATTTTATTAATATTTTATTAATATTAGTGTTATTTTTGATTCAAAACTTCATTCTAAAAAGTGTATTATTTGCATTGGTCAGTTGATATTGTAATATATCAACTTAATTAAACAAACTAATATTTATCTTTTCAAAATAAGTTAAAATTGTTCTACTTAATTTTAAAATAAAATTTTTAAACGATGTTTTCAAATTTAACTAAAATTTCAAATAAAATCTTCATACAAAAGAAATTCTTTATTCAATTAAAATCAACAGGATATAGTAAAATATAATTAAAACAAAATTGAAACTATATTATAAAAATTTTTCTCGAGATTTTTCAGTAATTTTATCAATAAATACAATATTTGGTAAGTCATTGAAAACCATCATGAGCACAAAACTTTCGAGTAATTCAATATACTATATTTCTAATGACTTGATTAGGATAAATAAAATAATTGAAAGGCTTCATCTGAAAAGTCTGAAATAATTAACAAATTTTAAAAGAATTTAAAAATAAGTAAAGAAATTATTATATATGAAATTAAATGAACTTATAGTAAATATTTATTGGGAAATAAGACAAACCATTGACAATGTTAATTAGTTCTGATAATTCTAGGCATTAATGAAAATTATTATTTATTACGTCTTTATTAAAATGTTTACATTTTTTTGAAACAAAATATTTAGTATGTGGCTATTTATACATACTGTATGTATAAATATCCAATCGCGTATACATACGGTATGTATAAATAGCCAATCGCGTATATATACTGTATATATAAATAGCCAATTGCGTATACATACGGTATGTATAAATAGCCAATCGCGTATACATACTGTATATATAAATAGCCAATTGCGTATACATACGGTATGTATAAATAGCCAATCGCGTATACATACTGTATATATAAATAGCCAATTGCGTATACATACGGTATGTATAAAGAGCCAATTGCGTATACATTCTGTATGTATAAATAGCCACATACATTTTTTTTTATATAATATTGTAATTATATTTATCAACTTCAGTTATAGTTCACCAATTTTTATAATGAATAAATTTTCTAGCTTGGGTAACTTTAAATAAAATTGACAAATTCATTATATGTATACAGATGCGCGCGCCAATGGAATATCCAATTCTTCAATAACCTGAAGAACTACCTTACTTGCATTCAACACTTTTACAAGAATGTTTTATAATGACTGATACTAAATTGAGTGGATTTAATTTGCTAAATCGCTTTCTTTCTTCTATCCATTTGTTAATAATAACTGCATCATTTCAAAAAATATGATCACTTTTAGATCGCCGTATAAATTTAGATGAAATTTTATTGTGAACCAGGCTATTAATAATTGATATAGATTATAAAAATTACTTGTGTTAGCACTTCTATTCAAAGTTTCTGCAAACATAAATAGGTTAAATTCATATTATTAACCAAATTTCAAACCCATTTTCTGAGAATTTCTTTTTCTGGAAATTGTACTGACACAAATTGATACAAATTGGATTTCTGTTTATTGGATTTAATAGAATAAACTAAAGTAGAGATCCCGTCAATTTTATATCTGGTTTTAGAATCATTTAGAATTTTCCATCTAAAAAGATTATGTTTCTTAACACTTTTTCAGAAAATGGCAAATAATAATTAATATAATGTTGAAAACTAGGACTGCATCATTTAGGGGTTTCAACAATAAAGTTTATACTATCAATAATTAATTAAACATTTTCGTACAATTAAAAACAGGCCCGTAAATTTGTACAACTTTTAGGGTGTACAGCAGGGGTTGCCAAAGTGTGGCAGGTAGAATGCTTTTTCCATTAATAATATAAGTTAAATAGAAAACTTTACACAACTTATGAAAGTTAGGTTTTGTTATTACTACTACTATTATTATTATTATTATTATTATTCTTATTATTATTCTTATTATTATTATTCTTATTATTATTATTATTATTATTATTATTATTATTATTATTATTATTATTATTATTATTATTATTATTATTATTATTTTATCATGAATACAATTGTTCTTCTTCCTTCCAATCTATAAAAAGTAAATTTTGTATTACTCTTCAATAATAGTTTGATTTTCCAGATTTATCAAATTTGGCGTTAAAAATGCCTATCTGGCAACCCTGAACAGATTTCCTATATAGACTAATACGTTTAAGTTGTTCTTTATATAATCATCCATAGACATGCAAAAAAATTGCATCAAAAGGTCTTGCATTCATAAGGTCTTTTTATGGCAATATTGAGAACTTGAAGGTTAACTATTGATTTATAAAATTATTGCTAAAAACAATCAAAAAATATAAGGAATCACATTTAATTATTGTTTGTAAATATTTTGTGCGCTACTGAATTATCATATAAATTATTTCGTTTTTAAGAAAAGTAATAGCTTTGTATATAAACCCATCATATGTATTGTGTACAACGTTACCTTTAAGGTACACAAGGAAAGCTTTTCAATTGGTTGCATGAAATTTCATTTTGCCCACAGAAATTTTACTTTGAAATATCATAAGAAAAATTTTTAAATTCTGCATCATAGATTATATGTAATTAATATAAAATTTTACTTAATCCCAAAAATGAGCAATGAATGTAATTTAAGTATTGTATTGGATAAGTACCGTGTATGAGGATCATGCCGAGTTTAAATCTCTACATTTTAAGTAAGTGTCAATATTTTATTTGACTAGAAAGAAATTGAACAAACAATTCTTTTCATTGACAAATCACAACTGATAATTAACATTAAAATTACAGAGTAACTCCCCCATTTAACCAATGTCAACAAGTAGCATGTTTCAGTTAATCAAATGCCAAATATAAACATAGATAATTAATTCATCAATAAATGGAATTATGAATAAATTTAGAATAAATTTGACGTTGATAAAAGCAATTTAATCAAATAAAAAAATCTTTCATTTCATTTTGTTTTTAATTCTAATATTGAGAATAATAATAATAATAATAATAATAATAATAATAATAATAATAATAATAATAATAATAATAATAATAATAATAATAATAATAATAATAATAATAATAATAATAATAATAATATAAAGTGATGATTTCTTTGTAGCATCATTTATTATTTAAAACAATAAAATGATAATTTAAGCCTTTTGCTGCAAATAATGTATTTAATGAAAAAATTTTCGACTATAAGATAGTCCTTGTATATATAGAAAATTTTAGGGAATATACTTTCAAAAGATAGGATTTAAAAATCAAAATTGACACATTTATTGAAATATTTAAATAGCGTATATAAATAGTTATTTTAAAATATTTTGAAATATTTTATTAGACTTCTAGAAGCTTTATAAAAAAAATTTCAAAATTTTTAGTTTGTGTCATTTTGAAATTTTAAATGGTATTTATTTCATTTTATTTTAATTTTAATTTTCAATAAAATTTTAAAAATTTTTAATAAATAAAAAAATAAACGAAAGTATATATTATATTTAGAACCAATGAGAATTAAGAGAAAGGAAATAAAAGAAAGATTGAAAGGTATTTTCGGGAAGAACATTGGTAAATTTCAGGAGATTGATAAGGACTATCTTATAGTCGAAAATATTTTCATTAAATACATTATTTGCAGCGAAAGGCTTAAATTATCACTTTATTGTTTTAAATAATAATAATAATAATAATAATAATAATAATAATAATAATAATAATAATAATAATAATAATAAACAATAACAAAAATGAATTAATAAATGAAATTATAACAAAAGAATATTTGTGTCAATAATTCATGAAATAATGAATTAATAATTTATTATGTTGTATTTGGCACACTTTTAATGATTTTGTAATGAATTAATTGACAAAATATTCTCATTTTATCGAAAGAATGGATTTGGTGATTATTTGTAAATTCCATACAAATACTTTAAGAAAATGAAAACTTTTTTTCGTGTCAATGATTAAAATTTTCTGCTTTGTAATGTTCGGCAAACTATATTCAGTAGTAATTTTTATTGTGTAATTAAAATTCATAACGTTAATATATCTACGCAACCACATCTGTCAACGAATCACCCCCAGGGACAATAATTATGTATTTTTTTTCATTATCTATATATGATCCCACCAATTCTTATAGCATTTCATTTTATCAATGCCACTGGATACTTGATGATTGAGAATACGTATTGGTAGAATACGTATATAAAATTGAAAAAATAATTGTCATTCTATTTCATGGTGCATTTTTTGGGCGTTGTTTAAGAAAATGATTGAATGTTACTATAATAGTGACATGAACTGAAAAAATCCGTCTTTGTAAATCCAATTATCCCTTTTCGTTAAACTTATGAAAACCCTAATGAAAAATAAGAAAAAATTGTGAAAAAAGGAAAAATTAAAACTGCATGGTTCAAAAATTTTTGATCTATAATTTCAATGAAAATTTAATTAAAAACCATTAATTTAAATTAAATAATTAATTTTGTTAAAAATAATGAAAATCTCAATTAATTATTTAAAAATAATTAAATTATTTAAAATTAATTATTATAAATTTGATTATTTAAAAAATTGTACAACTTAAAATCAATTATTTTTTAATAATAATTATTTGAAAATTGATATTTTATCAAAAATTTAATAAAAATTTAAGTTAAAACATTTTAACTAAATAATTTTAAAAAAATATTTTATAACCAAATTAATTAATTAAAAAAATTATATTATTTAAAATTAATTAACAAAAATTTTCTATTATTTTAAAAATTTAATAGCAATTTAAAATAAAATTTTTAATTATCTTTTTAATTAAATTAATTAATGATTTAATTCTAAAAATAAAATATTTACCTGGCATCATTTATCGGATTTCCGCTGTCACTATTGTGACGAATCATAACGTAGCGTGCCACAGAAGCGGGATATCTTCCAATCGAATAATTGGACGTTGAAATCCTTGTTGACATATCATCGTCTTCTCCACCCCAACCAAAGAAAATGTTACTGAATCCGTTAACTGTTAAAAACTGTTCTTTGCTCATGGCAACCGCGCCCCCAAATATAGTATTATAAGGAAGTCTAGTGGAAAAAACAAAAGAAAGTCATTAAAAATCACATTTTCTCAGGTTGAGAGAATTCGTACTTATAATTAAACTTGTCAATTGCGACCGACATGTGCATTGGATTGCTGCCACATTTGTACAAATTGTTCTCATTTGTCGGCAGCAAGTCGACGTCGTGGAAGATGAAACAGTCAAATTGAATTAATTGGTCTTTTAAAGCTTCTTGGTAGCCAACATTAAATAACGCAGCTCTATTAAATCTTGTACCGGGTGCCTAATATATCTAATCGGTGAAATTCAAGAGAATCGAAAATAATATTCAACTTGTTCTATCACAAATATCCCATATGAAATAAGCTGCTTTTGAAGAAATGGGTGTATGTGTTTTAGAAATATACTCAGATGTTTCTCTCGATTTCTGTATGGAATAATAATGGCGACCCTTTCAGTTGGTAAACAATTTGGAGGAAGCCATTTACCATTAACTAAAGTAGCTGCCCATGGCTCTTTTTCAAGAATGTCTAATGAAATTGAGTTTTGATCAACGGGAATAGAAGACTCTGTAAATGACAATATTAAAAAAACTGAAATCGAAAAATTTTTTTATTTTAATGTCAAAAAGATGTTTAATTTATAATTTATCTTTCAAGATTCAACAATAATGACTATAAAATAAAGAATTATTATTTTGATAACTAATATATGCATAATCATGCAATTAATAATATTTATAATATACTTACTTAGTCCTTTAAAATTCAATTTGCAGACTTCTATAGTCTGTTAATATAAAATTATTAAATCATGTGAACCAACTTAGTACCGTGTTATTGGCAGTGTAGGTCGCTGATTTTATTGATCGTGATTCGTTGTGAATTGCTTGTTTGTTAAACGAAACATTAACATTTTCCCAAACATCGTGATTTGAGTAATTGATAAGTAATTTGTAAATTACATTTATTGATGACACGCACAATAAAATAAAAAATATAGCTCTAAGAGGATGACTTCTGATTAGTCGGCACATATGAAAATTATTATGTGTAAAGTAATTAAAATCCAATTATTTTGAAAGTTTTATAATAATCTATAAAATACATTATTCAAACAATCCATAACTATGTAAATTTTTGATTTATTGATTTGAAATTAGGAACTACACTTTTCATTGATTAAAAATGAATAGTTTTAATGAATTTTTCAAAAAATTTTATTTTTGTTTCTAAATTTATTGATGACCATTGTTTTTTTTATATTTAAAATTTTTCTAGCAAATTTAAATTTGTAATCTGAGTTGACCTAGAGTCGAATAGCCTAGTTGCTTCCTTAATTCAACTAAACCTTCAAATTGGTGCAAAAAATGTGGTATGAATTCCATTTCATTAATAACATTTGTTTCAAAAGAATTCCCAGAAAATATATCATATTTACCAAAACTAATTGATATGTATTTTGTGAAACAGATTTCTTGGTAATGAAATTGAATAGCAAATTTTAAATTTTCTATGGCTCTCAGAAATCAATGTAAATTTTTATTGCCATGGATAAAAAAACAAAAAAAATTTCTTTGAAAATAATTTAAGACCATCAAATAGTTTTCAAATAGTTTGAACAATCTTTGCCATCCGTAAATTAGTGTTTATAAATATATCATAACAAAGCATTTTTAACAAAGTCGCGTTGCCTTAGGATTACTTTTAAGTTACTAGACATTTTTTTAATTGTTAATTTGAGTTTGTGATACTATAGAATCTATAGTATAGATGCTTAACTATCTTTGCAAATAATAAATATTCCGCGTAATTAATTTACAACTTTGTTAAATTTTCTAACTGCATTGACTTAAAAACTCCGAATTATTTTATAGCTGCAAGTAACACATAGCTGCTTCGCTTAGCAACCATTTTTGTATTGTCACCATGTTCGGAAACTTATAAACAGATGAAAATTGTTATCAAAATTAATACCTACGTAACTTAACCAAGAGAATTAACATCATTATTATTTACATCAAGAATTTACATCTTGAACATCGTTTACAAAGCACATAAATAAAATATAACAACACAAATGTAAATTAAGTCGACAAATTAGCATGACTGAAATATGACGTTCAGCCTTTCATCATCAATGTTACAACGTGTAGTACTACCTTGGTGGATGACTGGTTAATTTACCATTTGGAATATTTCCACTTCATTTCAACATTGAGTGAACTTCAATTTCATTTTGTATATTTAATTTAAAGGTGCGCATTTCGATTTGATCACAACTAGAGTGATCTTGAAGTAACTGATACACACGCCATAACTTGTTTATCTTGACTTGTTTGAGTCATGTAGTGTATAATTTGCGGTAACACTGTTTCAACAAATTGACCCACCGATGTTGAATATCTGCACTATATCTTCTCGAAAATTCTCAATTTGCGTTTCTCAAATAAATTTATAAAGTAAAATACTCATTGGTAGTTTCATCAATTTGTCTATAAAATATCAGATGCATCTAATCAGTTTGCTCTTGACATACACAAATATCCCAAGGATGATTCTACAGACATTGATTCACTATCAACAAATTTTATCATCATTCGTACCGTCTCAACTTCAAAAATCATTCCAACCATTATCTCTCACATAATCGCTTGACATTAAAACAGATACACGTCTTTAATTGTTTAAATTGGAATTTTTGTCAAGATAAATTGTCATTGGTGGTTTATCAATATATTTATATGAAAATAAAGATCAACAGTGCCATTGATGTCTTTATTCCTTCTCCCTCACTTACCGACATTCCTGTTAGAGACATCTCGGAGTACTAGCTCTGAATTTGTCATTAAGATTAATGAACAACTAAATTATGAAAAACTAAATTAAATAATCGAAGATATATGTTTATGTCTCGTTTTTCTCATGATATAAAATAGGATGTTTACTTGGACTTCTAAATTTCAAAATCAACGAAATATAAATAATAAAAAATATTAAAATCACAAATAATAATATTAATCTTGTCATTAATGTGATCTTAAGGATTCTCATTGTTAATCTGTATCAGGTATCCGCGGTTATCTATATTCTTAAACATATCCAATATCTGTGAAAATTGTCACGGTTACTGATTTTGATAAGCCTATTTTAAATTTCATACAGAATTATAGGATTAGAAAAACTGAAAGTAAATTGAAAAAAAATATTAAAAAATATATATAAAAAAATATTAGATGTTTTAACAATTCACCGATGTTATTTGCGTGGAAAGAAAACCAAGATCTGAAACCTTTTATAGCTTATTTTAAAATTATATATATGTTGGGTTTTATAATAACAAAAGATTGATCGTTGGTTACTCTGACTCCTCGTGTTCAGACAAATCAATAAACTCCGATTTCCCAACGTATATTTGTTATTACACTTTACAATTCTCAATCACAACAAATTTCACACAATAATTTAATAATCAAACTTTTTATCTATTCGATCAAGCCTCACCTCGGAAGTCTCGACCCTGTGCGATCTTGAAAGTAACTATCACCTTTTAATTCCTTTATTCGACTCCTTGTCTTTGATTCGATTTGTTTGACTGTTTTGAATTTAATTCACTCAACTCTTTGATTCACTTTTGATACCCTTTAATTTCCTTGATCTGACTTCTTTGATTCCTAAATTTTCCACGTCTCTTCAATTTCACCTCTTCTAACAATCTCCAAAACCTATTGTCAATTTCTTCTTCCCTACCTAAGGCTAACGCCAAATTTTCTGAATTTGGAGTCTCCTTATATACTCCAATAATCATTTTGATTACCAGCGGCTTTCTTTGATATTATGATAAAATAACTGTAATTAATCACTTCTACCGTTCCTTCATGTTATTTCCGATCTTTTTTATTTACCCTCACTTATCCTGTTGATTCCATAATAGTTCTCTAAAAGTTAAACTGTTTATTTTTCTCGATTGCCGCGCTCGGTTGTTAAGATAATGTCTCTCCAAAAGTCGTTTTGTTTGTTTTGATAATCGTTCTCCAACGTTCAGTTTGTTTATTTTCCCTAATAACCGTGCTCGAGGTTTCTTCATCTCTCGGGTTCTCCATTGGCTCGGACTTCCCATTAGCCCGGGTTTTCCATTAGCCAATTAATTAATTAATTAATGATTTCTGTTTTAACCTTTTTACCTATTTTCAACCCTTTCAAGACATTTTCTGACAATTTCTTGCTCGCTATCTTCTTCGCCAATCCCTGATCTACACCTATTCCGTTTTCCAGCTTCGATTTTGATAACTTTTCAATTTATTCCAATTTCTCCGATTTGCACTTTTTCTCCATTCCGTATCTGCTTACACCTTTTTCTCGTTCAGTTTTCCTTATGTCTTTCTTTAACTTCAATTCTCTGCTTGATTGCGATTCTCTTTCGTTCCACTTCAATGTTCTTTTGAATCAAATTAATTCTAATTTAATTTAAGATAATTTTAATTTGACAACCTCAACATATATACTTCATCAGTTTCACAATGTTTACGCTAGCAAGTCGAAATAATTACAGTTATAGAGACCATAGATTGTTTAGATGGTTAACAACCAACCTTCGTGAAATTATATTTGTTTTCGTTTACGATATTTCAATAGGAATGTTACTTGTTTGATCATTAAATATTCCAAAATTTCTAAACCTAGAATTTTAAACAAAATTTAAGAGGGTTTACCCTAAATGTTACAAATTGTCGATGATGACGACAAACATATACATACAATCTTCATATTTGAATACTAGAATGTGGCCAAATAAATATCGTGTAAACGTCTATGCGAAAGGAAAAAAATACATATCTCAAATTCCAGGTCAATAGAACAATCAAATAACAACGCAACAACTATTGTGTATCCACAATTTAAATGTGACAATATTTATCTCTCACCTCATAGCCGTCGCGTGGCTTTTGGAGGCCCCCTGCCACTTGTCGGTATTGTGGCCCCTAAATTCAAAGTTTAAATTAAAAATTAAAAATAATTTCATTTTTCACGTTATTTAATGTTTAAATCAAAGAGGAACCTGGCGTAAGCCTTGCGAATGCTTCGATCATCTGAGAATAATTAAGCTCAGAACTTAGTTCATGTTCGATGGATATCATTGTTAATCGATAAAGATATTGCTTGATGAGATTCAATTTTGGGAAATTGCGTTCTTCACAAAGCAATTACCACATTCGGAAAAATTTCTGCGAGGCAGGATTTCAGAATATAATCCATCACATCAATGCAAAAGTGTCCGAAAATCTTCCACCAGCTCCGTTTTCTCGATGTCCATCATGATAACTTGAACTTCGCCTTCGAGTTCAACATGCGGTTTTAGTGCAGTGGACACGACTGTACAATGTTCCAGTAGTTTTTGATTTTTCCAGTGTTTCAGCAAAGGAATATTGTAAAGGAATGCGAACATGTCACTGTACATGCTCAACATGTTAAACCGTTCACAAAGAGATACAAAAGCGAGGTTGATTGCGTGAAAGAAGAACTGCACTTTTGGTTTGTATAAAGTGTTGGATGATGAGGGTAGGCCCATCACCACATTTAATTTTAACAAGTATTATAAAACAGGGCCCAGGAAATATAGGGTCAATATATGTGCCGAAGAAAGACAATAGACCCAGGCAAACCAATTCAAGTCAGAAACAATCCAATCAATTCAAGTGTATTCAACAAAACATTATTCTTGAACGATTTAACAATTTGTGTAAATATTATTGATCAAACATTATCCTCGAACTAGCTAACAATCTGTTCATATTTTATCCTTTATTATTAATCTGATTAATTTCTGTCTGATTATTTATGTATAGTATTGTCTGATTAATGATGTATATTTTATCGGGTGTATATAATTAATTGACTGAGTATTTTATCTCTAGTCTTAGTCTTTTAGAAAAATGTTTACAATATAATTTTACACAAGGGAAAATATTCTAAATAAATTAATTAATAATAATTTTTCAGTTAAAGACAAAATTAAATAATTTTAAATAAACAGTGGAAAAAGAAAATCTTCTTTAAATTCAAGTGTTCTTGAACTTGTATTTGAATTGATATTTTTTAAGTATTAGCTGCTTCAGAAAAAGTATTTTCCAAGTGTTCTTTAAAATAAATATGATTTATTTTGCAGTATTAGAAAACTGAAAATAAAAATAATTTTTAACCAATTAAAATGAATATAATTTATTATTAGATACTTCAAAATTTAATATAAATACCCTAACTATTTTTAGTGTAAATTGCCAAAAATTAGTGCTCTAGTGATTTCAAAGGGAAATCCTGCGAAATATTTAATACCCGAGACAGAACAGAAAAAGTCTCACAGATTTTTAAATAAACGACAGTAAAATTTACATACGCACGCATTATACAACGTATAAACAAAAAACACACATTGCAATCATTTCAGAAGATTTAAAGGTATTCAATAAAAGTAGAATTCAGATATTTAGCAGTGTCATTACGATTGTTTAATTTATGTAATTTTTATTATTAATAAATATTTACACAAAGACTTGTTTTGTATTTATACTTATATAAGAACCAGACAAGTTGAGTGTTTTCGAATATCGAGACCTCAACAAAAGCATCAACGATAGAGTCGTCTTCACCTTTATATCCAAACTTGCGCGCCACACGTTGGCGTCTATGAGCTGGCATCTCGGGTTGTATGTCCAGTTGTTCGCATTATCTTTCCGCCGCGTTGACTGCGGATGAGAAGACAGTGTCGCTTTCGCAATAGCTGCGTGGCTCTGATAGGGTCCTGGGTGACGAAAATTTGCATGTTTTCTTCCTGAAGTATTTTGCTGACCTTATTGATATTAACTAGCAGATCGTGTCATATTATCAGTAAGAAGTGGAACGAAACAATTTCTTCGTTCACCTCAGAGTACGCTTTGGAATCTTTACCTTTGTAAGTATCACGAATGCTTAACAGCACTGTGTGTATGTCCTTGGTTTGAAATTGAAGCGCTTTAGTACTTAAAATTTTGTTTTCTAAGCGAGTCTCTTATGGATATTTAACAGTAATGGTGCAGAACTCAATCAACGCGTTCCATTTAGAAGAATGTGATAGCCGTTACCGAAGATCCTGATGCATCCCAGGCAACTAGGTTGAGACTATGATTTCTACAAGGCACTTAGAATGCTCGCAGTTTCATTTTTAGAAGTCTTACTTGAACACCGGAATATTTTTCCTTCATGTTGCTGTCATTATCATAAGATCAGCCTTTTCAGAATTTCACAGTCAATATATGATTACCATTTTTTCTCATGAATGTTTGCAAAAAACTAGAACTATCCCAACTACTCTCTAACAATCACTACAAAAGATTTCTGAATATAATTTTCGAAACAAAAAATAAAGGCAGATTTCTTCTCAAATTTTTGAAAAAAAAGTTAATTTACACCAAATATAGAGGACTATAATTAAATGTACAAGAACGTAAGACCGATTATCGGCAGTTATGAACTCAAAAATGAAAATGCAGTGAAGAGTAGTTCTAGCAGTGGAGCTCACTTGCTATTTGTTTTTCAACCGCTGTGTACATTACCAACATGGTCGTTGTCATGTGTTCGTGGATGGAAAAAGTAAAATAGTCATGAAGGCGTTTAGCAAAAAAATTATTATAAATCTAACAGCAACCCTAGAGCAGTGAAATAACACATCCACTAAGCGCCAACAGCGCTACTCTCAACGAAAATTGTTTATTGAAGGAATGCGAAAACTCGACATTGTACTTTAAGTCAAGAGAGAGTTTATCTTCAAGTGAATTAGATTCGTTTAAATAATTTCTTGAGGCGGTTTTTCTTTGGGTTACTTGGTCCTCGAATCAAAAGATTGTATTGGTAATAATCAAGAATGTATATATGATATTAATAAAACTTAAGTCTTATGATTGAATGTCTAATTTTTTGTAATTATTTTAATTCTATGTTTATCATTTATTTTGCTGGTTTCCTAGTTAATCAATTAGTATTTTTTTGTTTCCTATCTTTAGTTAATTTAGTACCTTATTAATCTGCTATGTTACTGATGCATTAAACCAGTTGGGCTTAATATAATAATTTTGCCCAACAAACACAAACATTCGCACACATTTCTATACTCGTATTTTTGTATTGAAAAAAATAATAAGAATCATTTCAATGTAGAATTTAATTTGAATTTCGTTAATATATTTTGTTTTTATTAACAAATTTGCCATTTGTAATACTGATCCTAACTAGAGTTTAATACAGACTCAATACAGAAAATTCTAACAGATAGTCTGTCTTGTTTGTGTTCAATTTACTTTACAATATATTTTTAAAATACCATATTTGTACACCAGATTGTATTATAGTTACAGTAAGATTTTTAAATATATCAATTTCTTAAATTCAAACATAAACTAAATTTCGAATTTTTAAGTGTTTAAATAATTGTCACGCAAAAATTTAAATATAATTATTTTAGTCTATAATTTTTGAAATCAATTTTGTTATTTTTTTATCTTAATATAAAGCATGACATTTATTTTTGATGAAGGAATTTTGAATAAAGTGAAAAATTTTGATTTACCATCAGAGTATACTGTTTCATGTCCAGATTTTCAAAATTTGATTATCAGACCCTTATCAATTGATGACTACAAAAAAGGCATTTATGACGTCCTGAAATTTTTAACCGTAATAGGAGAAGTTTCTGAAGCGAGTTATATTGGTAACATATTTACCAAAGTTTACAACTTTTACGTTATTTAGATCATTTTCTTAAAATGAAAAATGCATCCAATTCTTATTATATCGTAGTTATAGAAGATAAATCTAATCAGCAAATTGTAGCCTGTGGTAGCTTGATTCTTCAATATACATTTGCTCGCAGTTGTGCTGTTGTAAGTGTTAATAATCGAAACTAATATTTAAAAAATTATGTTAGCGAGGTTATATTGAAGATATAGCTGTTAGACAAGATTATCAGGGAAAGCAATTTGGAAAGATGTTGGTTAATTCATAATTTCAAATAATTTTTTGAATCTTTTTTTGTAGAATTTTAAATACTTTAGTTGTTCTAGGCAAAATAATTGGATGCTACAAAATCAATTTGCATTGTAGAACGAATAAAGTCGAATTTTATAAAAAGTTTGGATTCAATATTGATGGTGAAAATATGTCTTTAATTTTGTGAATTGTTTGGAAATCTCAGCATAGCTTTATTTTGTCTCTGTGGTTGCAGTTGTGATCTTTTATGAGTTTGCTATTTTTAAAAAGTAAACGGCGTTATTAGTTTTATTTTCACACAGTAAACAAATAATATTGACTAAATTAATCAGCTTAACCTTATTAGAAGGTGATTAAGTAATCTGCCAATCAGAAATGTTTCTATATTTAGTAACACCAGATGTTGACCAATTGATTTTATATTATTGTAATTTTATATTACGCAGTTGACTAAACAAAATATTAATAGTTTTGAATAATTTTATAATTAGGAATTATTTATTGGTATCAATTATAGTAGAACTGAGCACATTAATGAGCACTAAACTCTCTTTACAAGAACCTGAAGAAGCTATATGGTCCAACAAAACTGTCTTCCTTCTTTTGAACGCTTTTTTTTATTTGAAAATCATCTTGTAAATATATACATGTATGTGTGTATACATATGTGCATCAAAATGGGAATTGAAGGGCTCTGCCCCCCCCTTTCAAGTCCATGCAGGGTCGTCTTAAGAAATTCGGCGCCCGTGTGTTACTCAAAATAATGCGCCCTCTTCGTAAAAAAATCCATAGAATTGCTAACGGGAGCGGAGTGTCCGGCAAATTTATATAAAAGTGACAGAACTACAAAAAATCAATTTATTTCCTATATAAAAAACGAAACTGAATTAAATAAAATTAAAAAGCCTTTAAGAACAAATGCAAACAAAAGAAATACACCTTGGCGGCGAGTATAAATAGGCGGTCAGTTCACATTTAAGTCGTCAATCGAAGTTTATGGCACCATAAATTAGTGTAATATCGTTTTGTCATTCCAGCACATTTGAATATAAGAATCAGTTAAATATTTTAAGAAATTGTTTTATTTTAAAAAAACGTAAAAACTAATAAAATGAAAAATGAATTTTTATATGATTAATAATGACAAAAAATTATATACATCGCAAATAAAAATTGCCGCCCGAAAGGCTTGCGGCCTAGGGCCTGAACCGGATTAAGGCTTCATGGGGCCCTAAACTAGCATATGATATGAGCCCCCGACACCTGACACCAGTTTTATTGGGAAGAACGAAAAGGCAAATGTTTTAAAATTTAACAATTAGAACTTTTTTATACGTTTGATACTAATGTAATTTATTTCAATTTCAAGTGAAAAAACTTGATAATTTTCTAATCAAAAGAATTTTTTCCTTGATTTTTGTCTTGCAAATTCTGAAATAATATTGTCAAACTAAATTTCTCTCAAAACATCGGATTCGATACACAGCAAACTAAGTGAACCTTATCTTTCTTGACCAATTGCATTTCTCTGTTCGTTTTGATTCTTTTCAGCCGAGAAAATGAACGTTCGCCTAAACAATTGGTTACCATTAGTGTTGGAAACATGCGCAACACGATCGAAACATTTGGAAAAACACTTTCAATGCTATTGTGAAAAATTATATCATATATGTCTTGTTTCAGTTGTTTAATTTCTTTATTTTGGTCAGGATTTGTTTAGTTTTGATATAGGAGTACAAATGTTGTAGCTCAATAACTAAGTTGTCCTCCATGTCGCCAGGATAACATTCTTTCAGAAAATCTACCACTTCCATGTATTGGTTTAATTGTTGATTCATGTTTGTCCAGAAAGATGATTTCTTAGCAACGTTTGAGTAGGCATCAGCTCTCCTCTTGAGATTTGTGGATAGGGAATCTACAGCTGAAAAAATGTGTTGATTCGAAACGAGTCCTTTGGTTCAAGATGTATATCAGCAGCATTTCCATCATTCGCTTGCCTTGGTCTGACATATTTTCTGACATTGATTTTTTTGCATTGTACTTTTGACAAAATACTTTCAAAATAACGGATATCACCGAATAGTATCAGTGATACTATAAAAATAATATCATCAAAAAAAAATATAGTGATATTATTCACTGCTTTGGTCATTTTAATAAAAAATAAGTTTAGATAATTATCAAAAATTTATTCATCATCATCATCCAAATACTCAACGTCCTCATAATAATCATTTTCATCAAGTATAGACTCGTTATTTAATCGGGATTCAAATTTATCACGTACTTCATCAACATAAGTTGAAAATGATTGATAAAGATCGACACATGTGTTCAGAGCAGTCTTCTCAGCTTGTAGTGACTTACTTGTTTTAGTAAAACGATCTAAAATCTAATTCCATAATTTTAACATGAATGGAAATTCTAATTCTAGCATTTTGTTTCAAATATTTCCAGCCTCTGTTCTTGCTTCTCCTTTATCTGCTTCATTCTCATTTATTTTGTTCAGTGCATCAACAATTGCTTCATAACATTCAAATACTGCTGCAGTGCTCCTTTTATATGACTCCCAACGAGTGTCAGAGTTTTTCTTAACAAGAAATGTTTCAAGTACTGCCCGGCAATGCGTTGAAGCTGAAAATAAGGTGTAAATTTGCTGAATTATAGAAGAAAAATTAACTGCTCCAAACAGCAGTCAACTGCAGAACGACCAACCAGATTTAATGGATGGCCTGTACAAGGTATATAAATTGCATACTATTTGTGTTCCAAAATCTTTTGCTGCATGTCATTATAACGACCCGACATGTTGGCGGCGTTCTCACACGATTGCCCTCTGCATTTTGAAAAATCAATTTCTACGTGTATATATGTCACGATTTACTTTCTTCCTTGTAATCCTTGTGTACAATATCTCGTGCGATTGTTAAAATGTCGAACAGATTTATCAAATGGTTCATTCAAATTTTGGCAAGCGGAAGGACCTGTATCAACACATTATGATATGTCGTCAGTAGTTAAGTTACGCCAGTCTACAGGATCTGTTGATTGATTTGAATTTAAATGGGAACTGGTAGTACTCCATTCAAAATTCTAAAGTTTGTGATGTGCCAGGTTGAACATCAAATGTGTTGACAGCCCAAGGCTGAGTATATTGAACATCATCGTTGCATTCATTGGTGGTGGTCCTGGCGGAAATGGCTCTGCTTGATAGTTCATTATCACAAGAATCTTCTTTTAGGAAGCCATAAAGTTTCGGACATTTTTGTAATGCTTCATTAGCTAATTGTTTTTTTCTGTTTTTCAAACTCGCTTTCATGTCGACACATTTTATTGTGATTTTAAATTTTTTAATTGTAAATAATCAATTGTTATTTTATAAAAATAATATCTAAACAAATACTCCGTGCTGGACTGGAAATACATGTAGGCCCGGTAAATATCGTTGATGTAGGCCCACAATATTAAATTTAAGAAAATATTTTTCAAAAAGTACATTAGTAATTTATGGCCCACGGGGATATTAGGCCGATAGGCCCATCCGAGATATTCCCGGTATCCGGTGGGCCAGTCCAGCACTGCAAATACTTTGAATTAATAATTTAAGTTATCTAATTTATTTATTATATGATTAATCTAGAAAATAGTATTTTCAAAATTAGTATTTGAATGTACGGCAGACATATTTTAGTTAAATTTTATTAAAAAATAATACATATCACGAGAAATAAGTAATTGAACGTGAACTGACACAAACGATAAAATAAACAAATAAGTTTTAGTTTAGTAAATATTGAAAACATCAAAAAATGTCAGACAAATAAATGGTCTTCATAAAAATAAATATACATCTAAATAAAGATAGCGAAATGCAGATACGATAGACAAATCCCAGGAAAAATAACAAATAATAAACATTGGCTCCAAACAACAATAAAGAATAATATCGTTACGATTTTTCAGTAATTTTGAGTTTCCATTGGTATAGAAAAACTGCTCCGAGGAGTTGGTTGTGAAATAGAAATGGAGATATTAGCAAACGTTCGAGGAGGTAAGACAGGTCTGTCTACTGGGGAATCGGACCTTAGAGAAGTATCAAGATTTTCATAATCAATACAGCCGCCGTCCTCTGTGAAACTCCTCGACCTATATAAGGAAGATATGGACTCTGTCGTGTCATTCAATCCATCCCTATCAATATTCAGTGAATTCTGAGCTTTTAATTTGGTTTTTTTCTTGTGTTGTGTAATTTTCTGTTTGTTTACATTTACCACAAGAGACGTCCCATTCTCAGTTACCTGAATTATTAAATCAAGAATTGTTTATTTGTTAGAATTTTTGAAAATATTAATAAAATTGAAATTTTTCAAAAAAGTTATTTATAGTACATTCGATCGAACTGAATTTATGAAAGAGTGCATTGTTATCGACGACGAATTTATCTGCCAAATTTTAGCTGGTCCGATCACGTGAAGTGAGTTAATTTGCCGTCGCAAGATTTGCGTGGCTCATACAAACATACATACAAAGTGAAGTTAATATAGAGTTTAAAAATAAAGTTAACTCTGACAAATGTTTTATTTTATTACTCATTACAAATAGTAGCCGAAACTACCGCATTTCATAATAATCTCGCAGTAAGATAGTAGTACATAATTCTGTCAAATTCATTACACTGATATTATATATCTCATATGTATTTCACATTAAGTGTTATCAAAATTACTGAAATCCCATTTTGATATCGTGGACACCTTTAAATTGTCTAACACGATGAAAATGCTTATTAAATTAAAATATGTACGAAAAATAATTATTGATGATGTAAGTAATATTACTGAGAAATTCGTTGTGTTGTTTTGTTAAACGAGATAACAGCAGATTTTGTATTTAAATATATTCATATTTGCAAGCTTGGTCATATTCTTAAGAATATGCATAAATAAATAATAATCGGGAGGAGCTAAGTCTGATTTTCAAAGAAAATATCTTTAGGTCTTTTTACGGCTTTGTACTCGATTACCTATCATAAATGAATAATTTCCTTAAATTCTGCTTAAACATTTTAAATTGATGTAGATTCTTCGCTATCATAATCTGAGAATACCCAAGTTCGGCCGATAACCTTCAAATGATCGCGTTTATATGCGACCCCACAACAACCATAAGTTACTATGATATACAAAGCTAGGCGGATATGAAACTTCATAATAAATTATGAAATAGGTATTTTTACATCTATTTATTTTTTTTGAAAGAGACTTCTGCAAAACTGAATTCTATATTAAAAAATGGAGTTAATAAATTTCATTATTTTTAACAATTAAATAAATTAACAAATATTTTTGATGTCAAACAACTGCCTTAGCTTCCATCAATTTTTTAACCACACCATTCCTACATGATATCTTAACACTGGACTTATTTCACCCTCAACATTGGCTGGTGTCGAATTCGCTTTCCATTGACTTCAGTTTCTTAGTCTTTCACAATCGGTTGGCAGAATTAATCATGTTTTTTTCATTATAAATGTTCTTTTCGGCCTGATTTACCTACACATATCTCACAGAGGGTACCTCACGTAATTTTGGATATTTGTCTGTAACATGTCAACGTGTAGCATTTACTTTTACACCAGCTTCATTCCATTCCTGTATCCATAACAACATAGATCTGCAAATTTCCTTCTTTACTACATTTCCCCGGGCAGTTACTGACATATTTATATATTTCAACACTAGGATCTGAATCTTTTTCTAATCTTGTTCTATGGATTATTTCAAAGATTTCTCTCCTATTCTCACAGTCCTGTGCTTTATAATTCTGCAGTTTCTATATATCTTGTTATTTTTACTTGATTTGCATGGAAACAAGTGGAATTGTCTAACAGAATTTTATTATGTCAACTTTTTTCAGAAAATATTTCCTTAATTATTTTTATAATCTCCACAGTCTACCAACATATAAGATAATCTTCTCCATGCCACTGAGAAAAACAGGTCTTTTTGAAGCTGATGTTGTCAGGCACATTAACTTGACAAGTTTATTTTTAAAAAAGTCACTACAAGTCAGACAAATGGAACTGAAACTGATTATGTTAAAAAAAGTTGTCAAACACAAATGTTAAATTATAAATGTATTATAAATATTGTTGCCATCGGAGCAGCAAAGCACTGTCAGTCATTTTTGGCTGATATGGCACTGAGAGTGTTAGCACTAAAATGACGAAAACAATGGATGTTTGTGATAACGCCTTAACTTTTTTAAACTTTAAAATGTTTCCACCATTGTTTACAAGTAATGAAGTGAATGATTATGGCAATTAACCAATCATCTATTCAGAAACCCAACGATTTTGCTTAGGTGTTAATAGCGCCTATCGATATAGAAATTCAGCATTCATTAATAAGCTATCAAAGAAGTGGGAACCACCTGGGAACTAATGCTCTCCCTCCAACCTATACATTAGCAATCACAGCCCAGTTATAATTTATAGAGGAATATATCAAAATTTCTAATTTGAAGAACTCCCCCACTTGATGGGTAATTAGTGACTTCAGTTCCGATTGATATGTAATGGATCTTGTTGTTTTATCAGTTATGTCTCCTTTTCAATAATTTACCTATCAACTTCAATACAAATGCCTATAGCAGCGATGGCGAACCTTTTTGACAAGGGGGTCACAATTTAATTTATTTTTTGAAAATATCGACATACGGGTCAAGTATTATTATTTATTAAAAATTTAACAAAAATTCATGTAAATATATAATATATAATATGATTTTATTTATTATACATTAATCAGATATTCGAACACATTCGTGTGATTATTATTTTATAATTAAAAAAACAAAACAACTTGTGGGTAACTTGGATTCGTTGCGTGGGTTAGTGTCTGACCCGTGGGTCAAAGGTTCGCCGTCGCTGACCTATAGGAAAAAATATTTGCATCACACCAAACCCTTGCTTTATAGATTCACAGTACACTCTATATTCCTTGATTAGAATCATTTTCATTCACATTGCGTATAATTTATACCAAAATAATATAAAATATAATTTCTTAACTAGAAAAATATATAAAATTTTTTTATTAAAAAATTATTAAGACTAAGAAAAATTGTAAACAGATAAACCTACTATATCCCCTTTGCGTTTGTGAACTCTCAAATGTCGAGTAATCATATCCCTTCGGCATGCAGAATAGGAGCAAATCGAGCATTGATATGGCTTTTCACCAGAATGTATTCTTAAATGTGTATTCAAATGATCAGATCTTGAAAAGGATTGACCACATATTGTACACTCGAACGGTTTGTGTCCGGTATGAACCCTCATGTGCCTGGCAAGCATATCTGACCTATTAAAATGTCTCCCGCAAACATTACACTGTCTTTGATTGGCTGTCGTTTGCAAGTTAAGCACCTTTTTAGAATTACTTACACAATTCAGCAACCCTTTTGACTTCCGGCGCAAATTGTGTGTTGTATTCACCACAGTTGATTTGCTGTCGCTCTTTTTGAATTTATCTAAAAACACAAATTTAAAAAAGAATTCCAAATTTGATAATGAGAATTTTAAATCCCATTTTTCCATTTGCACTGCATTTTTCAACGCGATTTCCATGTTTATTTTATAAGATAAATAACCCGTAAATCTGCATTAATTTTTAACAGACATATTCGGGGGGAAAATCAAATTCTCAACACAAAATTAACATATTTTCAGTGAAATCGAATGACAAACGCATCAACATATGTGGAATAATAAATAGTGCATTTTTCGAGGCCAAGTAAATAAAAATATCACAGCGTCACCGAAAATAATTTGATTTTAAATCAAGCGCAAACATTTTCAATGAAAAATTAGTTGAAATAATTTTAATAAAATTTTGTAAAATTTGCTTTCATTTTCAAAGTGGAAAAATTCAATTAATTTTTCTATATAAAAATTGGCTGAAAATTTGAAAACAAATCAAACGTTAATTTTTCTTAAAATTAATGCATTGGTACAAAAAATTACCAAAAATTTCACTCGCAAAATTTATCCATATTTATCCATGTTGGGTTTTAATAGAAAATATGCATTTATAACCCAACTCCGTCTGTTCAAGCTATTCAATTTAGAAGTCCTTACAATATATATATATAATAAAAAAAATTTTATTAATAAAAACATGTTTTTATATCATAAGTGTATGGAATATCAACAAAAACTTTAATTCATTATAAATTAAAATAGTACATTAAATAAAAAATTTTAAAAAATTATTCAATTAAAACAAAAAGTTCGCTATATTTTCGCTATTTTTACATTTCATAATTTTTTTAGTCCTTTAATACATTTTAAACTTAAAGACCTCACAATAAATAAAACAACATAAAAAATTATAAATTAAAACAACAAAAATTCAATAAATTTCACAGAAAGTATAATTTTTAAAATACCATACCTCTTTTATTCTGAACTTAAGATTCTAAATCGATAGTAATTAACGACGCAACTTCGAAAACGATGTAAATCGAGGTTTAGGTGTATATATTCCACTTGAAAAAGGCAGTGCCGAAAATTCGTGAATATCCAAAAAAACATCGATATCTTTACTGAATCATAGTCAAGCTTTTTAATAAATACTAAATATTGGATGATAGTTGCAATCTAATGCGTAGAACAGGAAATTGAAATGAATTACTACTACAGTAAAATCTTTTTTTACACGATTTTGAAATAACAAGAAGAAATTTTAAATTTCTTTACACGTTATTTTTGATTTAACACGAATTCCAAAAAAATTTTTTTAATTATTTACATGATTTTTTGCAAAATCGTGTAAAAAAAGACCGTGTAAAAAAAGATTTTACTGTAATTGAAAATTGAAGATAAGCAATTTTGTTTTTGACAAATTATTTTTTAAACCAAAATTTTGTATGATTCAGTAGCCACAATTAAAGATGAAGACAATCAAGATGCGAGAAGGAGAAAATGCCTGTGGAAAAATGGATAAAGTCAAAAAAATCCAAACATTTCAGAGAAATTAAAAGCCTTTTACAAATTTAAAAATTAGTTTACTGAATGTGTAATAATTTGACCTACTTCATTTATACAATGGGAAATGGTAATTATATAATGAAAATTTCAGAAAACCAGATGTAGATAAAACGAAGAATTTCTGAGGTTGATAAAAACATAAATGGATAAAATAAAATAAAAATGAAATGTTTAATCCCAGGTAGAATTAAATGTAAAATATCTTCATTGACCATTATGAGACATTTTAGAAGTCAAGAAAAGAAATCAGATACAAAAGATGATTATAAACCCGGTAGAAAAAAGTAGAAATTTCAAGGAGAAAAAGATACGTATAAAAAACTTTTGCGGGAAAATGATTTCCAATAGAAGATTATGATTTATTCATGCCAGGAAATCATAGAGGAAGACAAATGCAAGCATTTGTGGAAGAAGTTTAATGATGTCAAGAACGCATAGTCACATTTAAATGCAAAAGTATAGGAAGGATCACAATTTTTCAGCAAATACTGACATTATATTTGCGAAGCGAAAGAGAATTGATAAAACTTTTATTCGAGGCATTTGCAAAGGTTTAATGAAATTTTAAAGGCAAACTTATAAATCTCTAATAAAATGTTTTTTCAATTACGGATTTTAGAGTGAAAATGTTCTTTACAAAAATTATGACAGTTTGCACAATCTTTTTATTCTCTAAAATGTATTTTTAAAAAAAATAATTATTCTCTTTCATAATAATCAAATAAAAGGTACAAAATATAAACCAAAATAAATTTAACCCATTTATTTTCCTTTGTAATTATTACAAATTCCAAAACTTTGACAGTTATTACATTTTTGTACAATTTAATATCCCACCCGACATCAAAGGATTACCTCGAAATGTGTGACGTAATTCACTTCATGAGATATAAATAAGAAGGTTGATATAAGTTTTCTATCTCACCTCCCCTTAGCAATAGGCATTTAAAAAATTTCAAATTAATTTCGGGCGGAAAATTTAATTTTTTCAAAATAAAGAATCTTTGATATTTTCGAAAATTTTTTTTTTTTGTAAAAATAAAAATAATATCGATAACTGGTGGTGAGTTAGAAAGATCACATCTACCTAATTAAAAATATAATATTGTAAGAACTTTTTTTCCAATTTCACCACTGATTTTTTTTCCATTGAACTTTATTAAAAATATAAATTTATTTTAAAAATTATTACTTAACTGCTGAAGAGCTCAAAATTTTATTTTTTTAATTTAAAAGTTTTAATCAACAATTATTTAAATTTTACACGAATTTCAGTTGTCTATTTTTAAGTGTTTGTTTAACCCTTTCCTATTTTGTGTCTATAAAAATATGACAAAAAAAATTTAACCATTCTATCCTCTGTCTGTAAAAAAATGTCATTATTTTTGAATAGTTTATTTCCCATGCACTGTCTATTATATTATGACCAACTGTTTATAGAGCGATAGGCTGTAAATAATTTTTTGAAAATTTTTTAAAATTTTATTAGGATTGGAACGGGCGGGACACATAAAATAAAGAAGATAGGAAAGGATTAAATGGTTTATTTATATTTCATTTATATTTATTCATATATATTACCTGATTTGGTAAAGGTAGACTCATCATAGTCAAAGCTTTTAGAAATGTAATCATTATTGCGCTTTGTCACGTAACTGTTGATATGGTCCATTGACCTACTATTCGAAATTCGACGGACATCATTAGTTGCGTATGTGGGTGATAAAACCGGACATTCTAATGAAGCCGTCGACTGAGTACAAATAACTGAATTATTTGATTCCCTATTATACGGTGACAAGGACCTTGATGATTGTTTGTTTAAATCAGATATTGTCTCTATAGAATTTGGTGCAGATTGTGAATTTTGGCGGCTATTGCCAAGATCTGGCAGTATGAGATGTTTCTGAATGTTATGATGGTGGCTTGTTTCACTTTGGGAGGATTTGACTAAACTAAAATCAGATATTTTCATTGAATCGGGAAAAAATCTTTGCGCTGAACCAGTTTCTTGAAATTTAACATAGTAATTTTCTGTCTAAAAATAGATAGTTTCTGTTTCAATAAATTCCATGTAAGGCATGGAAAAGATTTATCAAATAATAAAATCGCCATTTAAATCATATAAATGTCTAAAGTATGATATGGACTTAGAAGTGGCATACACTAATACCTCGCTTTGCGACGATTATTGGTTTCACAAGCAAAAATCGCAATTCAAAATAAACTTTTATATGGAATTCTACTAAAATACGAAAGATTCGTTCCAATCCTAAATCAAAAAAACTGTTTACGATAAAAAACAAGGTAACTACAAGTTTTTAATAAAAGAGTATTTAATAAAATAGAAAATTAAAACATAACAATTCTTTAAAATACAAAATTCAATTTGTTTATCGATAGAAATCGATAAGATTCTAGGAACGTTATACATAAACATTAATTATCAAGAATCAGAATCTGACATTATTACAGTCTTGGTCGATGAATGAGATTTTCAAAGATTAAAATAAAATAATTTTAATTAAAATATGAATCACAATAGATTGTCATAAACATAATTACGATTTCGTTAAATTTCTTTAATTTATCCACAATCCTTTATTTCTCTACATGGAAAGTTATTTGTCAACATGTTTTCGCTAAAATCAAGATAATATGGTAGTTTTATTTAAATAACAAAAAACATAAAATTTAATTTTTTTCTTAAAAAAATCAAACAAAATTAATATAAACACTGTAAATGGTATTTTCCTTAACGAAACTTTTTTTCTGTCAATTTTTTGCGACGCATTATGGAAAAAACGCAAAGTGAAACGTCGAAAAGCGAGGTATTATTGTAAATATAATAGTTTGATAAATATTGAAATTAATTGGTTTTAATGAACCGTTTATTTTGAGAGCGGAAAAAATCAATTTGGGTATTGTAAACCTTTTATTTTCTTTAGACATCTTTAATAAACATTATTAGAAAACAAATAACAACGGCCAGAAAGTTTCCTGATGTAAAGAACAATTTTTTTAAATATCTCAATCAAAGAGAGTTGAGCCGCAAAAGGAATTATTGTAAATACAAGTGATAATTTATGATTTTTTTTAATTTTATTGACATTTATGAAAAATTAGTGAAAATAAATAATACAAAAAGAACACACTTGAAAATAAGAAAATAAAAGAAAAATGATTATATTTAGATTCTATAACTACAAAACACACAAAAGTTGGCTGCTTGAGCTTATCAATATTTTAAAATTTGTTGAAAAGCAAATCTTTGAATATTTTAACAAAATAATGGACTTATCCCACTTAAAAAATGATTCATATATTCGTGATAATTTATATTTTAAATTGATTGTTATTAATTTATCATTAACACTAGATTTACGGACTGAGGTAATTTATATATATATATATATATACTAATTTATTATTCTTTGAATACATATGTTGGTTATGAGATACGTCATGAAATATAGGTAAATATTAATTACTCTCCTCTACCGACTCCCTCATTTCGCATATCGAATTAGGTATACCTATTTTTACGGATATTTTACCAGTAAATCTAATGTTAAATATATTTTTTATTAGAATTTAAATATAGAGTCATTGGTAAAAGAGGAATTTCTGCAATATACTTTATTCAGGAAGGAGCTGTCAATATTAGTAATATACAAATGGTGCCAATCAAACAGAATAGCCTCAGAAAAATAAATCAAGTTCGTGAAAGATCTTATTCAAAGATTTAAGTGAAAACAAAATCCATTATTGTGATATTATAATAGAGATACTATCAAGAAAGTGGCTGTAAAAATAAAACAAATCAAAACGGACGTTTGATTTTACTAAAAAGATTTGTAAATATTTAGGAAAGAAATTAATTAAAAGTAGAGAATAATAATTTGATGCAACGTGGACGAGATAAAAGTTATTACAGTATTTACCAAATGTTTCCGAATACAATGAATGAACCGTGAATGAATCAAAGAAAGAGGGACAATAACAGTTGTTATTGAAGTTGTATTGTATTGTTTTGTTTTTTTATTTAGACAATTAGAAGTATAAAATATAGCGGACAATGAGTTAAAGAATTAATAGTTTATCAAACAAGAAACATTACTTGCATTTTTACGAAGTACATTATTGCTCGTTTTTTATAGAAATATGATTTTAATAAAATATTACAAATATTATGAATTATATAAGATTACAATTTAACATAGTCAACCAATCTTATTTTATTTTTATATAAACATTAAATTATTATTTTTATAAATTATTTTGTTAATTATTTTTATAATTTAAAATATTTTAAAATTAATTTATTTATCAAATATTTAACCAATAAAATTAAACTAATAAATAAACTAAGATTGGTTGACTAATACTAGACAAATGCTGTGCCGAAAATTTATGATTATGACTTGGAAATTTATTGACTCATTGTCATCTGAAAATAAAATGTATTTTTCTAAATGATTTTAAAAAATAAGATAACGCCAATCAAACATTTTTTACACGATTAATTTCGACAGTTTTCCTGTCATCATCAGGTGAGATATAATACTCATTAAATAAAGGATTTTAAACAAATTTAATTATATATAAAAATTTAATATATAATTTAATATATAATTAAATTTGTTTAAAATCCTTTATTTAATGAGTATTATATCCCACCTGATGATGACAGGAAAACTGTCGAAATTAATCGTGAAAAAAATGTTTGATTGGCGTTATCTTATAATTAAATCATTGCCATGTATGTTTAACTATTTATTTTAAAAAATAGTTATTTTTTTTTAAATTTAAAAAATAGTTAAAAAGAAATATTATATTTCATTATTTTCATTTTGACAAAAGATCAAAAATTTAAAAAAAATTTTTATTGAAAAAATAAGACACTGATTTTATAAATATTACATACTCTGATTTAGCAATTACCTCATTTACTGATGATAAAGCCGAGAGACTTGAACTGGGAATAAGATTTTTATTCAAAGATCCTGTATCTTTATTATTACTATTACTATTACGATATGGTAAATTGAGTTTTAAAAACGGTGAGCAGATTTCTGTTGATGCCGGAGAAAACGGGTCACTCTCCGATTCGATTCCTGACACAGATGAGACTGTAGAATCTAGGCAAATATGTAATCAAAATATGTCAAATATTCAGATCAAAATATTTAAATCTTTTTTATACATTAAATTGAATTAGAATATTTTTTTCATTAATTACAAAAGAATTAAAAATTGGTTTATATTGCGGCAGCATTTTTCGTCTTGATTATTTGATCTTATTTTAAGAAATTTAAACACGAAATGCATTAATTTATTATTCTTTTTCGAACACCGACTGAACATTGAAATGAATTCAGGACTGTTTTTAGTGAAATATTTACAGTTAATCCATTTGTCTATTTAAAAGAAAATTAAAATTCCTTATATTTAGCATTAAATAGCTTTCATTTTAAAATATTTAATAAATTATTGTTTTAATTAGAGATTTTATAATTTTTAATTTCTTGAATTTTGATTCTGTTATGTTAATTATCAGAAAATTAGATTCTACTAATCTGCAATAAATTTAAAACAAATAAGATTTTTATATTTCAAAATAATATTATAGGAAATCGCGATGAGGGAGTTCTGTTTTTTGCGCGATATCAACAAGTCTACTTCAAATGGGTTCATTTTACAATACACAATTCAAATATATAAAAATTTTCAAAATATTTGAAAAATGTTGGTGGAGGGGGGTGTTTGTCTAAATACAGATATTTTTTTGAATATTTCCTGAAAATATTTGGGTATGTTTTGTTCTGACATAGAAAAAGATTGGTAAAAATGATGAGTCATCGCGGGCTTATTTCTACCTACTCATAAAGTCATAATACATGGTTTAATATTTATTTATGAAATGTATATCTTTGTAAGTTCTTTTAAAATTTGTCAAATTCACTAAATTGAACTTTTCCATTGGAAATCGAATCAAATATATTTGACAAATATGTTCGCTATTTTTAACAGAGAAAATTTAAATAATGAATGCTTACATTACAGAAAGGAATCAGGAAGTAGAAATATCATTCGAAACGCAGGACGTCTAGCAAGATTAGGTTAATAGTAAAATCAACGTGAAGTTTGTTGAATTAGAGAAAAACGACAACAGATAGAATAAATGTAAAAAATCACTAATAAATGCAATTAAGGATTTAATTTAAGGAAACAGAGATGTTTACTATACCTATACAATTTAGTATGCCTCAAGCAGAGTTGTCTGATATTAATTTCAAAGACATCTTGCGGAAATATCGTAATAGAAAAATTGAATATGAAATCATGTTACAGGAAATAATTATTATTCAGGATTTATAAAGAAAGATTTTATCAATACAAAAAGTCATTTAGGATAAAGGCAATAATTTCCTATAAAATGTATTTTATTGAGGCAACATAAATCTGCAAATAATTCCTATAATTGACTTACGGTAATTCAATGCGACTTAATTTGAGTGAAAAGGTGCTTTAGATTGCAAAATAG
Source organism: Schmidtea polychroa (assembly GCA_959609185.1). Lineage (NCBI taxonomy): Eukaryota > Metazoa > Platyhelminthes > Tricladida > Dugesiidae > Schmidtea > Schmidtea polychroa. The sequence goes on along the minus strand of CAUHTR010000430.1, from coordinate 4,196 downwards.
TGCCGAAAATATAAAATAAAATCTAGATTTCTAGTTTAAAAAGAAACGAAGAAATAAAATTGGATAAGAAATCAATAATAAAAAAACAAAAGATTTTTTTAATTTCTTCACCTTTGATCTGCTTCATTTCAAATTTCATCTATTTTTATTTCGTTCATTCTATTTAACAATGTTTGACTTTCTATTTAACATTTTCGGCATAGACTTTTCAAGTTTGAATAAAATGAAAATAAACAAAATAAAAGATTTTATTATGATTATTATGATTTTATGTTGAACTCCCATTTTTTGTTTTATTTGTGCGATTATAGCATCATCATAGTTATTTATTATTATAATTATCCGAGAAATTTGCAAAAGTTTACTATAGAAACAAAAAAAAAGAAATCAATAAAAAAATAATAAATTATATGCTGAAGAATTTATGATATGAGCATTTTCACGATTGAGGATGTTTGAAAATTTTGAAGAACTAGTATTATGACTCAGTAAATATATCGATGTTTTTTATATATTTAATGATTCATAGTATTCAAGCATTTTAATAAATATATTGGAAAAGTAATCAGTGGTGGAATTTGAAAATAAATAGTATTAAAGAGTTTAACATTTTGGGGTATTTATTTATTTAGTTCTTTCTCTAAAAAATAAATCGTTAGTTGTTAAACATTTTATTATTTTTGATTTTATCATATTTAATTGGTACACAATACTAATAATTCAAATATACAATTATACAATTTTACGGTTGACTCAGCTGGGCTCGACAGTTCTCATACACAGTTAATATACATATAATATACACATAATATTATTAAAAAATAATAAATGCTAATAACAATTACATCTATTTTGAGTGCTGCAAATTTGACATCATTTAAAAAAATTACTAAATTATGTCAACCTAATTATTATAGAAAGTGAATGTATGGAAACAGTTGAAATTTATTATCTAAAAAGATTATACTCAACGCCGGATTTAGATGAAGAGAGGCCCTAGGCTTTCCACTTATAAGGTCTTTCACTTCCCATTTTTAAGTTTGTAAGTTACATGATAGATAATAAAATACATCAATATGTTAAATGAAACATGTTGTGATTAGTACCAACTTTTATAAAAAATAGCAATTATGAATAATAAATTATGTATATAGAATTATGTAAATTAAAACATAAGTAGTAAGATAGGGCACCGCTAGATCAGGACTCCGCGGGATCACATAACCCCCTCCCCTCCCCCTAGGGGAAATTTTTTAAATTCTTTTCAAGGTCAAATTTTTTAATGTAAAGTTCAATTTTTTTTTAATTTGAAATTCGAGAGTTCCCGACAAGAGATATTATTATTTGAAAATAAAGGTCTTTGAAACACAGGGATTATTATTATATATACTCCGAGTTTATCCGACAAGATATTCTGTCCCCTTATGGGTATTGCTCACAAAGGTACTGGTCACACTCAACAACTTGCAAGGGTATTATTATTATTATTATTATTTTATTATTATTTTTTAATATTTTAATTTATTTATTTATTATTTATTTATATTTTTATTTTTATTTATTTTTATTATTATTTTTATTATTATTATTATTATTATTATTATTATTATTATTATTATTATTATTATTATTATTATTATTAAGATTTACAAAATTATTATTAGTTTTCATAATAAATTAAGACTTTAAAAGATATATTGAATCACAGATCAATTCGATAACAATACGTCATCTATATCAATATCATTGTCATCATTGGCCCTCATTGTCATCATCATTGAAATCTGGACTTATACCTCCTGATAGTGGACGAATTTCTGAAATTACTTGATCAACATCTAAGGCATCTATTCTTAAATAATGCCCAAATGCGAGACTGGGATTTTTCCTCACCCATAATCGTTTGTCATCGTTGTTTGACAATGCAATCTTGGTATTTTTAAAGGTAAGAAGCCGGTGGTTGCGCGTCCCTATTCTAGTTTGTGGCACCGTGTATACTACGTTGTTATTATAACAGTCTAAATAAGACTGGTGCCCAATTCAGTCCTTTTGCTTTTAAATTACCTTTAGCCCCTAAGAAACTATAACACTTGGGTCTTAAAAAAACCCACTCCTTATATCCGAGCCCTTTACTTTCATCTTTAAACGTCCCTATCACAGAATCAAGGTTTCTCGAGTATAAGAAAAAAATTTAAGAAAAAGTTTAAGAAAAAGGAGTCAGTGTCACCGGCATAGCCTCAAATTCATCCGTTTTTAAGGGTTTCCACGGATTTCCCATACAGACTATTATTAAATAGTTTATATAAATCTCTGTGCAGCTCGCATGTAGAATTGACTCGTAAATTAGTGTTTTTGTCTATGTACGATTTAAAAATGGGTGCATACTTAATTTTAATTGCCCTATGTACATTTTTAATAATAGCCCCCAATTCTATATACAACTTGAGAAGCCGCCAATGAAGAACATGGTGTTTCTTCGGCCAATGCGTGAGCATCAGCTTCTCAACTTTCGAATTTGGCGGGCACATCTTTTCCGGAGCAATCGGAAAATCATTCAAAAAATCATGCACACTGAGGGATATCGATATCCACTTCCATAGTATACCCATATGGAAGAATTTCAATATCCTCATTCATACATTCATTCAAGACAGAATCAAGATCATCATACACTCATTCAAAGTCAGCATAAGGAAGCTTTTGGCTTAAGGCCCAACCATACAAGTTGTTGATATCAATATACAAGAGTTCGGTGTCTTCAGAACTTACAACATAATGTTTGATAACAAATGTTAACCCACCCCGTATCCCTTCTTCATAGAAATTGAACATTTCCATGTCTTGCAGAAGTTCAATGGGTTTTCGTTAATGTCATAAGCGCTGAGGCCCATGACATACCGGGAATTCCATAGAAATTAAGAGGTTCAAAACCATTGTAAGCAATGGCCTTTTCACGGAAATTGTTGAAAATAATCTGCGAGGAGAAACACGTCTAACTTCAGGTAAGTTAACATGTAATCTAACATGTTGTTGCAATTTTGCTGAGTTAAGAGTGTGTCCAGTATCTTTGTGAGCAATACCCATAAGGGGACAGAATATCTTGTCGGATAAACTCGGAGTATATACAATAATAATACCTATGTTTCAAAGACCTTTATTTTCAAATAATAATATCTATTGTCGGGAACTCTCGAATTTCAAATTAAAAAAAAATTGAACTTTACATTAAAAAATTTGACCTTGAAAAGAATTTAAAAAATTTCCCCTAGGGGGGAGGGGAGGGGGTATGTGATCCAGCGGAGTCCTGATCTAGCGGTGTCCTATCTATCTACTAACCTATGTAAAGAAGTTACCTAGAATTCAGCGAAATGAAGATATTATGATAAAAAATAATTTTCAATAATCAATAAACACTTCACGAGAAGTATTGAACCTACTGAACTAAAAAGGCGAGAATAAAATGATCGTGTACGTAATTCTAAAATAAAAATCTTTTCTATTAACACGTGTTTCATATTAATAACTAACACAAATATAAACGAACGTCGGTATATCAATGAGCTGAACTTATACATTTCTAATGTTTATTTATTAGTCATATGTGTAGAATTTCTCTTTATTTTCAGTCCAGTGTTTCAGTGTTCACTGTTTTTAGAATAGTGTGAGTTTAATTTTACTAACCAATATAAACCCCTCTTGATCTTGAGGCCATAGACCAATAGGCCTAGATAACCTATAGGAAAATCCGACCCTGATCATACTAGATTGTTTTACGATTACGAAATCAAAGAATATTACAACAATAAGAATTCCACGAAATGTGTTATATTGAAATGTTCTTCACTCGAATATTACTAAAAATATACGAAGAGTGATCAAACTGTGGCTCAGCATTATATATTTATATATATATATATATTCTTAAATCATTTTTATTTGCTAAAAATATTTTTTTAATATTTTAATCACATTGGGGCACCCCTACACTAAGATATGTTGAAGGGTTTTAATTCATTAGTCAGTAAAGCAGGAACTGGACGCAACTTGCTAACATTATGTAGGCTACAAATATAAACTGTAAATATAAAATGTAATTTTATATATTAATTTCAGATAACAATGAGGCTTACTATTCGATTTAATTCTATACTTTTTTGGCATGTGCAAATTAATTAAGTCTAATGCCAAAGTATTTT
>CAUHTR010000429.1:0-135416 GCA_959609185.1 Schmidtea polychroa | reverse complement strand
TACTGCCAATTGTGTAGAACAATTTAATACTCAGTTTCATTGTATGTTATGTAATGGATTGACAGTCAAATCCTGTCCTATGGCATGTAAAACTCTCATGGATAATTGTTTTGGTTCATTTAAGTTGGCTGAGTTGAAGAAACTCGACAAGATTTTGATTAAATATTTAAGTAAGCTTTATTATATTTGTTTAAATATTGGATTTCACCTATTATTTTTATTCATTAAAAATTAAAATGAGATTTAAAAAAATTTTAAATGCAATAGTTTGAAATAAAGTACTAAAAACGATGAAGAAAAAAATCAGGTTTGCTTGTGCTATACTTACTCAGGTTTGCAAAAAAAAGCATTCATGAAAATTGAAAAATAATAATTAAATAATAAATTATTTTATTTTATTAAGTTTTAATTATTTAACTTAAAATTACAAATGCGTTATTAAAATAACAAATATTTAAATTTGTCACCTAATTTTTTCAACCATACAAAAAACAAAATGTACTCAAATTTCTGGAATTGTATCAATTTGTGGAACATCAAACCGCTTCGTCTCTATATTGAATATATAATTGCATCAACTTCAATCTTTGTGTTCTTCATATATTTCTGTGCGATCAGTGTTCAAAGTTCATTTAATGGAAATATCAGATTGCATTTCAAATTTAAAAAAGAAAGAATTTTGTTCCGGACCAATATTGAGATTGGTATCGTATTTAGTGAGTGAAAATCTTCCCTATGCATCGGTTTTACATTTATTTACGGCCGCTTGTTTGCTTTTGCCAATTCCAGTCGTGGTAATGAAACAAATACGAAACAAATCTCTTACTTCAGATCACAACGATCTCCATTCGAATCTCCCAAATAACTCCAATCTACAGCGTTGTAGTTTCAATAGACGATGTTTCTTGCTGGATTCGATTTTCAATAAAACCCCAGCCGACTGGACGCTCTGAATAATGCTGAGGAATCTGAACACAATTCGTATTACTCTGTCAACCTATATTGTATCAATTGGTGAAAATGTTTTAAATGTATCCTACTCTTCCTATGTAGGATTAATAATTTATTATTGTTTTTCAATTTATTTTCTTTGGAGTTTGAAAGCTAAAAACTATGAATAGTTCTCGAAAGTTTTTCTCAATTAATTTCAAATATTTTGAAAACCATATGTAGCAATAAACCAAATACAAAGATAAAGATAAATTTTAAAAATATGCACGTAAAACCTTTTTCATGTTTCTTACTTGTTATAACCAGATTTCATGGGCTTCTGAGTGACAGTGAGTCAAAATTTTTTCAATTATATATATTTAACTTCTAAAATTAATATCAAATTTACAATATAATTATAATTTATAACGGTTCCAAATTCTTGTACCGTGACGAAAAGTTAGCGGATTTATCAATTGAAAATTATCTAGTGTAAAGTAATATTTTCATGTCTAACTTCATTGATACGAAATATTAGTGATTTACAGTAAAAATATACGTTTAATTAATAAGTAATCATAAAAGAAATTTCATAACTGAAAAACTAAGGTTGAGGATTTCATGGTTTTTAATAATTTAAAAAATTTTTAAAATTATGTTACAATTTTTTTCTAATATATTAAATATATAAAGTTTCCCTCTTGATTTCCTTGCCTCGATGACCTGATTTAAAGTACTATTAGATGAATGGCAAAACTTGTTTTAGGATTGATTAGACATGCAGTTCAGAGAAATCAAGAAAACAAAAAAGCGGGAAAGCGATTTCTATATTTTCATTGGCTAAATAAGATGAAAAACAATTAATTACTCAGAACCCAACCAACTTTGCTATGCGTCATTAAATGAGCTCAAATTTTCTTTAGTAATGATTAGGCTAGTCATCAAATGATGTCTGAGAATGCTTGAGAATTTTAGCTAAAAATATTACACTTCATAAGAAAGCAATAACTGGTAAAAAATCAAGTGTCTTGTTTACACTTCAGTTATTTTTAATTTAAACTACTAATTTTGACAATCAATAACTGAATATTGTAAAATTTCCGCATCATTATTTATCATTGTTTTATTACATATTAAAACTTTTAATTAATTATAGTGCAACCTCGACTTATGAATATAATTCATTCTATGTTTTGGACTAGTTCACTGTCTGCCACTGCAGTTATTAGTAATACTTTAATAAGGGATACATACTATATAAATTAATTGATAAAGTTTTAAGTTGAAGGCTTTTAAGGCTTTTTTGTCCGTTTGTTGAGTTTTTTTTTAAATTTGCAAATACTTTTAAGCTTAACAATTGTATAATGTATATTTTACCTTTCCTATTCGTGATTCTTTAAAAAGAAAATAATATATCATCTTCATCATTGGATCTTTTTAAAAATAAATATTTAATTGTGTTACAACAGAATTTAATTGTTTATTTAAATGGCAACCAATAATCAAGAATGGTTATAAATAAGATAAAAAATATGAAAGAACAATGAAAGTTATTTTTCTACGTAATAATAGAAATCGGAATTTTTTTTTATACAGGAACATGTAAATATCGAAAAACTCTAAGAAATCAAAGAACATATCAAAATTTTATCACTATGCTGCTTCAGTTCTTCTTTTCCGCAACTTCTATACCTTGATTTTGAATAGGTTTTCAGTTGTCTCATATTTCCTTTGTTCATGCAATAGTGTATGAAATTCATTGTGGACAACTGCATCAATCACTACATTTTAACTTTTTATTAATTTACCTAAAAAAAATTCTAGCTAAAATGGTGAATTAAAAATCTATATAATTAATTTCTTAAATGTTTAAAATTTCGTTTCAATATCCTATTTATGCAAATGTAGTCAGTAAAATTTTTGAATCACCTGACATTATAATATTTAATTATTTTGCAAATCGAGCCAAAATTGTGAAAAATTCGATATAATAATATTCAAAAAATCATAAAAAAAATCTATTAGACCAGAAAGCAACAAAACGAGAGGGTATCTAAATCAAAATTTGAAAAATGTCAAGCTCTCTAATAACATGAAATGTGTGACATTATTCCCATGAGGGTTATTACTTAAAAAATGTATTGAAATTTAAATTAAGTTTGTATTTAGTAAAGCGAACTTATAAGAATTCTATTTGAAATTATGAAAAAATTACTTGAAAGATATGTTAATGAAAAGTACATACACACACACACACACACACACACATATATATATATATATATATATATATATATATATATATATATATATATATATATATATATATATATATATATATATATATATATATATATATATATATATATATATATATATATATATATATATATATATATATAAATCTGCAAGTATTTTCTCCGTTGATTGTCTCTTCATAATTTTGACATTTTAAAATTACATTCTACTTTTAATTTTTAAAATTATAAATCCTCATATAATTTTTATAGATCATCTTGGTGATGTCGAAAATGCAAATGTTGTAAACGTTTGTTTAAATAATGAATTAATTAAAATTTCAGTTGTTTTTATTTTTATTGAGATAAATATCGTTTAATTATTTAGTCATGACTTCAATTTCTGAAGAGTGCACTGCAATCACTTCTAACATTTCACATACATTTTCAGGACAGTGTATTTTACACAACGTATCAAAAATTATAATTATGGCGTTAAAGTATTTTAAAATCAAAACACTGACTGAAATAGGAATGAAATGATAGTTACATAAATATGCGTTAAATTTCAATAATTAAAACGTATTCTTTGAAAATGGTCATTATTCATGTGCCAACTCATTACTTATCCTTGTCGTTTTTATTTTTTATTTTAGTCTAATACAACGTGATGTGTTCTAAAATATAAATTAAATTATTATTGTATGTTGCCTGTATGTTGAAATTCTTACTTATGCATTAATTATTTTAATAGAAATTCCTCAAACAAATTATGATTTGATTTGTTTAAATACTATTTTTGATTAAATAATAAAACGTGTATCCGAAATCTTGATTTTAAATGGATTCAATTAATATCAGAAGTTCTGTGCCAGCGATTCTTGAATTAAGAGTAATTTTTTTTCTAAAATTTAATTTATTTTTTAAATTTGTTTTCAAACGATCTTGAAAGGATTAATGAGCTATTGTATATAACAAAATTTCATTTAATAAATATGCATTGTTATTAAAAAAAACGATTTAAGGTGACTCAAAAAAATGATTATTCAAGTAATAAAAGAGATTAGTATTAGAATGCTTGTCTGTTGATAAAGTCACCCTGAAATTGTTTAATTTCAAAGTTTTAGGCCGTTTCTTAATTAAATTAATTTTTTACTGAATTCTCATTAAGTTGCATAGTTTTTAATTAATTCAAAGTTTCTAAATGACAAGCGCTATGCATAAAAATTAATTACTTCCTGAGTCAAAATTGTTCTGCCACTTGAAACATGAAATTGGCATTGATAAACTGATGTGTATGATAATTATTCAGAACCGATCCAAACACATGAAAATAATATATAATTAGATATATCATGGTTCTTCTATTTTGCTTTCAACTAACTATTTGAAATTTATGTTGATTTTTATGAAGGAACAAAATTAAACAAGAAAACTAGAAGTGTAAATTAACTCTCGGATATAATAAAATGTTTTTACCAGAAAAAATATTATTAACCAGATTTTCTAATAGTCGATTTCCTTAAAATGGAACATATAGTACAGTACAAGGACTATTGCCACACACTAATTTTACTATATCCAATTTTTTATAATATCCAACTTAACTATATCCGGAAGATGCTGTATATAGATTACTATCGACGCTTTTATTTAGCTTGCTTTTTTAATATTGATTTCAGATTTCTTTTAGACGCTCTATTTGAACTTGCCAATAAATTAGATAATCAGTTAAATTTCCCAGCAGTTAATCATAAGATGAATGTGCAAATATCCACTGCCATTATGAATATACAGAATATTTATCCAACAATTAAAGAGCAGGTAAGATATCTTTTTTTTGTCTACATTCAATTTTTTTTATATAAAATTCATTTTTAATTGATCATGAACAAATCAAGTTATCCTAAAATACGATCCGGTGCTTAAAGAACGTATATATGGTGAAGGAACAAATAAAGAAAATAATATCCTGCATCTAAGTAAAAGAATTCAAAGTGAAATAAAAAGTATTCAATTAATCTCTTAGAGAGTTCTAAGTTCAGAGTATTATTCAGTAATATTAGAATTCACTACTGACATTTCTCACTAAGAACAGCTTTCATGTATTTTAAGATATACAGGTTTGGCTCAAAAGTTTCTGCCGAAATTTCAACAACAAATGAATAACAATAAGTTGTCTAATTATCATATCTAATTATAATATCTAAGAATATAAAAATAGTTATAATTAATTACTATTATTTTATATATATTATCTTATTCACTTTATAAGCAAATTTTCAACTAACTTTTATGTACGATCTATCAAGAATCATAATATTGCATTTACACATGAATACTGATTTAATTACGGCAATTTCATTCAACTTTTAATATTTTTAATGAAGTTTGTGTTTCTCATGGTTTATACGTTTTGTATATTAAATTTGCAATTTATATATACATTATGACACTGTTAATGGCTTGTGGTAATATTTGAATAGTTAATTAGTTGCATCGAATTTCAACGACTATCGAATTTTAGTTTATAAATGTAATATTTATAAAAATTTCATTTATCTTCATTTAGATTTCGATTATAGATAAATGTTTTTTTTATTTAACACAAATTTTCCCATTTGTCTGTATTTAACCACTCGGTTATTTCTGCTAATATTGATTTGTCATTTATTTTGTTTTAAGTTACTTTTAATGGATATTACTAAATAACAAAGTAAAAAACAGAAAAACTTGTGATTCTATGTGAATTAAATATCGGTGGTAGAATTGTGCTTTGTGATTAATCGGGTTTCAAAAGCAAGTCAACGTAAGAAGTTTTTAAACTCGTTTTGTAAAAGTTGACATTTTGTTTTGTCAATGGATAGGGCCACTTGATGTAAGTTGGGTTTGTTCTTAATGTGTACTCACATTTGCTATTGGCGTCCATTAAGTTTTGCAAAGATTATGGTTTATTCCGAATTTATTTCCGAATTCATTATTTGCGAGAAGTGTAGCTCAAGTTTTCTTTTCTAATCCTTTTACTATTAATGGTACCAGATTGACCATGTAAAATTATGAATCTATAAATACAATGTTTGTAGAAATTTGTCGCATCAGTGGGTTGTCGTCGGAGTTTGTCGCAAAACAAAACAATGCTTTCTGTATTCTGTAAAAGATGATATGCTTCAACTTTTGGAAATTGTGATTAAAGAATCGATAGAACCCAGGTCTCAAATTAAGTCTGGTGGTTAGGGTTCTTATGTTCATATTGGAAAGATTAAGGATGAAAACGGTCAATTGACATACAGTCACTAAACAGTTAATCACAGTGAAAATATTATGGATCCTAATAATGGCACATACAATTACCATTGAACCAACTTGAAATGTTGCAAAAGCCAGAAATCATTAACTCTGGGGCACTCGCCGTTCAATGTTGGACTTTTATTTGTGTGAATTCACATGGTAGCGTTATTTGAACGATAAAAAAGCCTTCGACATAATCATACGAGAAATCGACGAGTAAAATCCGTCATCTTTCTAGTTGTTGATGCATATGTTATTTTATGTTACATGAACTTATAAAAATGATAGAAATTCAATAGAAAATATTCAATCTTTTCTTTCAAAAATCAGATGAGAACAAAAAAATCCTAAAAATGACAGACCCCTAGCAACAGAAGGAAACTATTAGTTTAATAAAAAATAACTGAAGAGGCAGTGTCGAAAATTATAGATGTATAGTCAAAATCCAAATACAAAATTCTAAAGGGACAAATAGATCAAAAATGAATTAAAAGAAAAATGTAGTTATTCTTTGAAATTTGAATATCATTTAAAATTGTAAAATCGTTTTCTACCAAAAATTTGCCTAAACAATGTCATTGACAGTAGAAGCTTTTATTTGTTTGAAGTCATGAAAACTGTAGTAAATTGTTTTAAAATTTTATTTACAGTTACGATATTTTTTGAATTTAATATTAAAAAGGTAAATATTAAAACCATTAAAGAACTATCCAAAAATTGTATTTCAAAACTATTAATAATTATACAAATAATATTTGTCAAAAATTTGGACTTTTTAAAAAATTTTGTAACGTTTCTAATCTAATATGAATTGAATATTACGTTTAAAGTTTTAACATAATTTCCAGTAAATACAATATATAAAGTTATGATTTCCTGATAGAACATTAATTAAATGTTAAACAAGTAAATGATAATATAAACCTGTTTTCCGAAGTAAATATTATCAATACAGAACTATCATTTCAAACATCACTAAATATGCAGATTAGATCAGTATACCATTTTTCTACGTCGTTAATTATTTCAAGCAGATCATTTATAACCTCAAAATTAACATTCCATTCCGTAAAGCGTAAATATTGAATGTTTTGTTATTAATTCATTTCTATTTCATTTATGTTTAATAATAAATTATTTTATTCATCAAAAATTTCTAATAAATTCTTATCAGTATGAAATGTTTTTTACCTTAAGTTTATTAAAAAAAATTATAAAATTTTAAAAATATTTCTAGGCTTTTAACGCAAAATTCTAACTCAGTGATTCCTACTGGAATCATTATTTCTAAATTCAATTTTTGTCTTAGTACATTCTTATTTGTATTACCTAATGTGAATTATATTTTTCCTAATGAAATAATAAAAATATTTTGGTGAGATATTTTTGTGATAAAATAAATTCTTTCATAATGTTATTACAAAAATAAAGATTTCTTTTCTGGGAAAAATTTGGGATTAAAAAGAGTTGAATATTCAAAATATCTAAATATAGTGTTAATTGACAAATAACGTTATTTTTCATCAGTGAAAATTATAACCTTCAACTTTCTATTCATCGAGATTTTGAAGGTAAATTGAATGTAAATTGTTAATCATCGTTACAATTTCATCGTTTTAATTTCATCGTTTTAATTTTCTATTAGTTAAATTTTGATAGTTCAGTTTTTTCCAGTGTTTGATATTTATATTTTGTGAATATTAATATTTCAGGTTAACATTATTTATCAAAATTCTCCTTAATTTAATTCTAGTTTTGATATCATGGTCTTGTGTAACTCATTAATAGTTTAGGTTAATAGTTCACATTTCTAGTAAAAAATACGTTTATGTTCATGATATCAGATTATTATGAATTATGAACATTATGAACTTTATAAAAAGTATTTTTTAAATTTGTAATTTATTGAAACATCATATTTTTATACACCCCATAATATAAATAAAAAGAGTGGCTATTAAGTGTGCTCTAAAAATTCTAAGTTGTGCTTTAATATTACCCGTGCTCTTAAAAGCGAGCTATAAAATCTATTAAAAAATTAATTTAGGATTAAGATTAATAATTTTAAGATTTCATTTAATTTATTTAAGCTTAAGATTATATATTTTAGGATCTCATCAAATTAAAATTATAACTTATCTAATTACAATTAAAGCTCATTTTAAACAACAGTTCTTTTAAAATAATTATGTGATCTTTTAAATCCTTTTAAAGCGCAACCTAGAATTTTTAGCTTCCAAAAAAATATATTTTACAGTACTACTCATATGCAAAAAAATGTACAGAGCTCACTTTTCAAAAAATATTGTATTATAATATTTCAAATATTAATATTAATTTCAAAAATATTGTATCAGTATATTAATGATGAATATACAGAAATTCTATTGAAATATTTTCTCTCGGTTTTATTGAAATAATGTCTAACGCTGGATGATTGACAGATGAGTTATGATGAGTTACTGTCAACATCATATATTATAATAATAATATATTTTATACTGTTATTGAATCAGTCGCATTTATTGTCAATTGAAACCTCAGGGGTAATAAACTGTGAATAAATATTTCATTTAATTATATTTCATATATTCAATAGTGATTTGGTGTTATACAATATTCTGATTGTAACTGATAAATCGGTTTCAGAAAATGATATCCACATTTTATTTTATAATATTTAATTTTTGATTCATATGTATATAATATTTAATTGCACGTACGATGGTGTATTTATATTTGAACATATGCGTAGATGATGACATCAATTATTTTCTTGCCAAAACCAAATCATAATATATATTTATACATTGAACCATTCCGTTGGTGTTTCTGTCACAAATAGGCATACAAACCATTGAGAATACAACTGCAATGATCAGTTTTTCGCACATGTTTCTAACAATTTATTTATAATCAATTTTAGATTCTGTATAATTAAGGAAAAAATTTTCTTTTTCATCTATATGTTTGAAATTACAATTTCAGCCATTTCATTATGTATAATCATAATGGGTTTTCTTATGTTTTTGTTAAGATAAAGAACAATGTCATTTTCAATAAAGCACTTTTATAAATATTGAAATAATAGTAATTTTATGAAATTAAATGGTAGATAAAAATATTATTTTATTAATCATTTGATAACCATTTGATTTTATTCTATTACGATTTATTGCCGTCAAATGTCAGTGCTAACGATTTCTGTTTACAGCTATTTACAGATCATTAAGTTGAATTACAGGAGAGATATAATATCTTATATACAGTTTCCTACTATACGCCTGTGTGGTTGAATTCATTGGCGATGAGGTCAGTTGACTATCGTCAATATGAGGAGAGGTCTCTATAATTTCTGGACAATTACCTGCAGACATTGTAGGGCTAAGGCTTCACGAAGAAAATCTTCATAGAAAACGGAACCATGCCTCACAATGACAGATTTTAATCATGTTCTTTGAGTAATTGATGATCGTATGTACATTGAACATCTTAATCTCTAATATTCACGAATTGAAAATATCTTAACCTCTTAAGTCGCTATGACGGATATATACGTCATCAACTAAATTGACCTAAATTGACAAAATATGTTAAAAATATATCATAAATATTACTTTTATTAACATATTATCGTAATAAATATCATCCAATAAGATATTATTTTATTTTTTGTAACACTAGCGGATAACAAAACTCGCCACTGAGGAGCGCATATCGTTTGACGAAATAAACCACTTAAGAGGTTAAAGTACATAGGAAAGAAGAATCAGATATCTAAAAGGGTGACTTTGTCAAAGGTCTCTGGAACACGCGGCTTATATTAAGTGGTGGTAGAGAATTCTGAGATGTTCATTCTGGATGAAAAACATTAAATTTATTAGTAGTGTATTAATGGAAGTAATCACTAACTACAATTTATTTGGTAACCATTCTTTTTTTCGAAGGGTGTCACAATTTCTTAATTTTGTTTAAAAGAAGTGTTTCTAATTTTATGTTTAAAAATCACTTGAAAAGGCTGTGACGAAAATTCGTGAATATAAAAAAAAACCCGATATCTTTACTGATTCATAGTCAATTTTTTAATAAATACAATGTCAATTTAAAAGAAATCAAAGTGGAAAATTGAAAGAAGTTCTTATAATAAATGAATAATTAAATTTAAAATCTTTTAATTTTATCTCACTCAACCGCCTAAAAACTTTTTCATTAAAAATCCTAAAAATAAAGTTTCATTCGTGTAATCCTTAATAAAACGTCTAAAAGGGTCAACAAATGGTACAAGTGGTTCAATATCATTCGAAAAAATTTTAAATGCTAAATGTCACTAAAAGCCTAAAGTGGCCAGCTGTCAATCACAGCCATTTTTTACAATGATAGTTTATATGAATTTTTAAGTTTTCATAATTCATTCTTTAATAGAATTTCATTCATTACTTGTTTTTCGCGAAAAATCTTTATTAAATATTTTTATAAGGAAAATAATTTTAACGCAAACATTTTTAATAAGTCCTTTTACTCTAAGAATTAATTTATCGTTGATCATTTTCAATTGTTTCGTGTGATCTGTGAATTTTTCTCTTTTTTCAGTGATTCTATCTTTTTAGGCTTTAATTGAAAATGATCGATAAGTGATTATGTTGAAAATTAATTATATACTAAGAATAATATACTAAATCTAGATTAAATTACTTAATCCAACCCACCGGAAAGTATTGAGTTGATAGCTCACCAATTTACGCTTTTTGTGACATAAAATTCAGGATTTTTGGAGATATCAAACCACTAAAAATATAATATTTATTTTTGATTTTTTATCGGGACCAGGTTTTTAAGGTTTTTAATGAATGGTAAAAACAGACCTTAAAATTTAAAAATTTACAAAAATTTTTTTTCTTTTGGTTTCACCATTAATTTGTTTTTCAATAATTTAAATAATATAATTCAATAAAATGTTTGTGAGTCTATAGATCAAAACAATATATAAGGTACACGATATTTCGGCACAGCCATTGTCATGTGTGTATTTCATTTAAATTAAATTAAAAAATTATTTAATTTTTACAAAAAAAATATAAAGCACTTCATTTAGACAAAATAAGACAATTGTAATTTCTACTCCCACAAAAAGATGGAGGTTTAAAAATCCTGAGATATTTGTTTGGTGTTTACTTTCACTAATACACTACCTTTCATTTATTGTTGATGTGTTGCTTTTCTTTTAAAATTCATGAAATTAATTCCTCAATTCATCTGCTGATCATTTTAGATTAAAAAAATTGTTTAAAAACTTAAACTTTTTACTAAATAATAACATATTAAAATAAATGCGTTTCGAATTAAGTTTTTATTAATTGTTGGACAATTAATATACGAAATTTCTTTCAAAACGATCCAACACTTAAATAAATATAACTAATTAGATAATATGTTAAATAATATACAAAATTTGCCGATTACTGTTATAGAGGGTTAAAATTTATGATATTAATTCCATCAGATTTTCTTATTTAATTAATTAATTAGTTCGAAAAATAAAATTTTGAATTAATCGAAAAATTAACCAATTATATTACAAAAATAATTTATTGTTAAATTTATAACTGTATTAAACATAATTTTAATATTCAGATCAAAGCTAAATGTCAAAATGCTGGAAGTACAGCTCGAAGAAAAAGACAGGTTGCGAAAGAATTTATGGTTTGGCAAACCAAATTAGGTGATGAGTCTCCATTTTGGGAAAAAAAATTAAATGATAATTTGAAGTCCGGAGTACCTAAGAAAAATCCTGTCGGTTCCCAAAGCACTAAACTTACGGATTTTCTCTCTCCAATGTCAAGAAGAATTAAAACAAAAGTAAAAATGTTTTTAATTATATTTTGAATAATTTCTGTCCACATAAAAATAAAATTTTCCTATGACTAGTCTCTGATATTTATTAAGCATTATTTTGATAACTAGTTTATAGTACTGACTTGTAATAATTTCACTCCTTCTATTGCTATTCTTTTTACTATTAACTAATGGTAAAATAATTTTTTATTCTTTTTCAATTTCATAGGAATTGAATGGCAATTATTAAATTTGGATTTTAAAATTGTTTAAAATTATTTATTTTTCGATTCGAAAAATAAAAAGATTATAAATAATTTAATAAAAATTTTATTTTAAAGTAGACATGTAACAGGTTCGACATCAAAATCCGGATAGCGTTAAAACTTATTAACGAATCCACTGGAAAAGGCGAGTAATACATTTATCCATGAAATAACATGTTAACTATATGTATCAAAGTATATGCAACAATTTTAAATTTCAAAAAACTGATATTGTACAGATTGTCCGTAGGCATTTTCGGATAGTTTTAAAGTCATTCTACACAGCAACTGCAAGACACTTTTAGGATGCATCGCTGGATACGGCGTTGTAATTGTTGGATGGAATCTACCTCTCAACAGTCCATGTAAATCTCAGATTTGGGGAGTGACTAATAATTTATCATAGGGCGCCAATGGGGAAGGTTTGGGGAGTTTGATTCCATAGGGACAAATGGAATATGAAGTCCATGCGCGAAGGCCAAATCATGCCAGAACATGATAGTGTCCGCATTGTGAAATGGTTAATTTATCGTTAATTTATTTGTCACGAATGCAGTGCTTCTGGGGAAAAAATCAGTGTTAACACTATTCGAACGTGGTAGGAAAACAGGATCACTCACTCATTTTTCACTGGTGCATATCCAGACCATCAACTGAACAGGAGATTTTCGTTCAGTGCGAAATTTGATGTCATCTGGTGCAGAGGCAATGTCAGGTACATAACAATTTTCATTTTCGGGGTTGCAATGACATTTCAATTTAAAATAGGACTCATCATCCATTGAGATAATTTTGTTGCACAAGTCTAAGTAATTTTCCTGTCTTCAGTTTCACCACGTCTTCTTGTACACTGGTATACTGGAGAGCTCGGATTCTCCTGAAACATTTAAGCTTCCGTTTCTTCACAGCACGTCGCTTGGTAATCTCACTAACTGTATCGAAGTATTTAACCCTTTATAGGACAAATTAATTATTTTTGAATTTGAATTTTAACTAATATATTTTAAAATACTTATTGCTTAGATAAAGTAAATTTGATAAATCAAATAAAAATATTTCTTAGTCTGTCAGAAAAATTAAAGATTTCATCGGTTAATATATTGACCAAAGATTGTTTAGTGTCATGTTAGAAAATAAATTTATGTAATAAAAAAATATAGATATTTTGTACAAAATTTTATTACAAAAAATATAAACATTTCAAACAAGTAATAATTATATTTTTTTACAACCAAACAGCACATTACTCTGTTGTTTACAGTTTTTTTTGGATCTTTCACAGTGCTTTTACAATGGTTGATTTAGTGATGCTGGCCTAAACAAGAGGATTTCTATGTAACAACGCAAACTTCACGTAGTTAGAACAATAATTTAACCAAAGTGCCTTCTCGGCGAAGTATTGACGTATTAAAGTTGATTTTTATATTGGCGGTAATAGAAATATAGACCTTAAAGCAACTGGTTAATATATTAACCAATTTCAGCCTTTGACAATAAAGGGTTAAACAAAGACAGAAAATTACCTACATATGTTTAGTAGAATGGTTTATAGAATGTTCTTAAAAGGAAGATTTTTTTAAATGTTTCACTCCGATTCTGTTGATATTGTAGGATTTCAAAAACATCACCAAACCATGAAAAATAGCATAGATCCTAGTTCCTAATGTGTTTTAAAATTTAATATAAAAATTTCAATTTTTTTTAGAAATTTTGTCTGGTTATTTAGAAACTTAATGTGGTTATTAGGATTTATGAAATTGCTTAATAATAATCCGTAGTCAGAATTAAAATATTACCTTCGCTTTGTATATATATTTGTATGAGCCACTCAACTTTTGCGACGGCAAATTAACCTACTTCCCGTGATCGGAGCGAGCTGAAATTTGACAGATAGATTCATCGTCGAGAACAATGCATTCTTTCAAAATTTCAGATCGGTCGAAGGTACTATAATTAACTATTTTGAAAATTTTCAATTTTATTAATATTTTCAAAATATTAATAAAATGTTTCTTTCAAAGTAATTTCTTAACTAGGTGATTTTGCGTAATATTAAATATTTCATAGCATTGAGCAAGCATATTGAATTTTTAATTTTGAGAGAATGTAAGAGAGAGTTAAAAATTATGTTTTGACGTTTACTTTTTTCGGATTTAAATTAACTTATATTCGGATGGACAAATACTCAGGTACATACAGCAATAGCTTTTTGGTATTAGTATAATTCATTTATTATTATTATTATTATTATTATTATTATTATTATTATTATTATTATTATTATTATTATTATTATTATTATTATTATTATATTATTATTATTATTATTATTATTATTATTATTATTATTATTATTATTATTATTATTATTATTATTATTATTATTATTATTAATTATTAATTATTAATAATAATTATTAAATATAAATTATTGACTATTACAATTGGAATATAAAACATCATAATTTATTTAATACAGTGAAAGCGATTATTTAAGTCGTAATTGTAGGTTAGTTTATTAATAATATTCATGGTCAAAAGTCTTTTGTTTCGATACGCTTATAATTATTTCCGTTTATATACTTATATTGTGTTCTCGATATACATAGGCTTTGTTGATTACTAAGAAACCCAGGATATTCGAATATTCGAAAATGAATAATTAAAATTGTAAATATTATTATTCAATGAAGTAATCAGCGTTCGAATTCCCCACTTTTCACTTTTTCAAGTTTGGTAAATTTTGTGTCAGAAAGTGTGTTGGAGAGACCTCAAGATATGGTAATCTGATGAGGCCAATTTCGGTGAATATTGTTGGTGTAGAAGAATTCCAATCCAAGCTCTAATATTATATTTTTCGTTGTAGATGCAACATGCGGTCTTGCTTTATCATGCAAGAGTATGATATTTGGTGATGTATGGTTGAATACGGTCTTAACTCTATTTTATCATTCAGCTGATAACAACACCTTATTGCAGTAACAATTTCATTTGACTTCAATAACTCAAAGTACAGGATTTCTTTCTTGTTCCAGCACACATATATAAAATATCTTTTTTCCACGAATTTGGCGCCTTGGGACGTATGTCAAAGGCATGTCTGGGTCTGTCTACAACATTTTTCTCTCAGGGTTACACTCACGTCTCATCTCCAGTCATTATACGTGTCAGATAAGACAACTAGATCATTCTTGTTTATTTGTGAAAGCTAATGCGGAACCCATCTACATGCATTAGAAACCGTATACAAAGCCTGAAATCTTCTCTGCACTATCTTTAATGATTGACATTAGGTCTTCTGACAACGCCACGCTTTAATTGGGGATCATCTTCATCCAATAGCGCCTGAAGCTGTTCATCTTGGGTTTCTTGCGGGGGTCCTGATCCCACATTGGCCTCTAAACTAAAATCATTCCTCTTGAACTTCGATTACCGGTCCTTGAAAGTTATGAGCCTGACAGTATCTTGGCAAATTTCTTCTTTTGCTTCTGATGCTTTTTTATTCATGTTGAACATGAATAAAATGCAATCTCGTATGTGTGTTTTATCGACCTCCATTTTAAATGGATAATTCATCAATTTTGAGAGAGATTTAAACTTCAAATTAAACTTCAAATACTAGTCATAGAGGAATTGAAAAATTATGAACTACTGGTTTCACCTCAAATTTTGAGAAATAATTACTTCTTGTTAATAATTTCATGTATTGTTGATAATATTAATGAATAAAAGTACACTATATTACATGCAATTATATTCATCGGCAATAGTAGAAACTCTTTCATGCTCTGATCATTTTTCTTTTTAGTACTTGATATATTCACATTTGACCGTTTTGCAATATCAAATGGGTATCATTGTTCCATCTTGGTTATTCTTGCTAATGATAAATTTACAACTTTCGATATATACATTGTAAAGACCATAATTATAATGTATAACGAGAATTCAGTGTAATTTAAAGCCGTAAAATGGTTTATTTTGTTTATTATTGGTGATAATATTCTTATTTTTATTTTTTATCATTTTTGTAGAATTGATTATAGTAAATTACCCACGAATCTTGTTTGGGTTTTCATACTGTAAAAATTCTGTATTAAAAAACAACCAATAATATTGCAGTTTTTCGATTTTTTGATTGAAAAATTTTTATAAATTAATTTATATAATATTAACCTTAATTTTGTTCTTTTTCTAATAGTATAAGTCATTGGAAGGCTATTTTCTTAGAGTTATTCATGATTTTTGTACATCGAATTCACAATCTAATGAGTCTGTTCAGTGTTGGAACGGAACATTGTAATTTTTTGAATTATATTATATATTATCTTTTAAACCTCTTTCTTCAGACCTGGTATTTCTATGGATAAAAATAGCAAAAAGAAAATTGATAAATCGTCAGTTTCAATATTTAAAACAGTAACAAATAATTTGAAGGATATTACAATGAAAATAAACGATTTATTGAGGGATAAAGTCCCAGATCCTGAAACTGTTGTTGTTGAAGATTATTTATTATATAAATCTAAGCCTTCTAGTAAACGAACTGGAAAACCAATAAAACCTACTCTTGCCCCAGTGAGTTTTTCGAATTTAATGTAAAAATTTTTCCAACCGTTAAATTTAAATAGATTAAATATAACTTTGATCATGACTCTGATCCCAATTATAAAAAATGTTAAAGTCTTAAAAAATTATTTTACTAATTACAAATTTTTTACACAATTAGTTATCATTAAAATCATTAATATGGTTATTTTTGTTCATCATTGATCGAAGAAAACAGTTTTTATAATATTATTAAAATGTTGTATCAAAATATCTGATGAAATTTAAAATATTTTCAATGACGTATCTCAGTATTCTATTCTATGTCTTAAATACAAAGTACTCCATAAAAAATAATCGTACTTTAACAATATTTTAATGAAATCATAATATATTATCTATGTTTACAAAATTATAGTTTGTTTTAATATTCATCTACATAGCAACGTGGGACAGCACATTTTCAAGTTATTTGTCAAATCATGCTACATTCTGTCGAGTATAGAAGTTTGATTAAATTTTTTATTTTTTGCGTGGTGATAACAGTCAGCAAAAATAGAATCAGTTGAGGACAATTTATGACAATATATTCCCCTTTCGTACCAGAATCAACGATTGAATTAGTCTGTTCAAACATAGTCGCCAATCAGTGTTTGACGATGAGAGAGTTGGTCGTTCTTGTAAAATTTCTGATCAGAAAAGAAAGGAATGTTTGCAGATTGCGGATTCCGAATCACTATCAAGAATATTTCGTAGCGATTGAATGTGAGTACCGAAGGTGTGCATGCCATCCAATGTTTTTCCTCTGTTTTTTTCCACGTGAAAACCATGGGGGAATGTTGCCAGGCAAACCATCGTATTTTTTATGAACAATCAAATCTTCAGAAATATCATTACAGTGGCTAAAACCTCATTATCCCTGTATGTTCCTGAGACAAGACATGAGTCCAGTGAATGTCATACTTCCAGGAAAATGGGATCTGGAACATATCATCGAATATCATTGGTGTTAATAAAAGTAGCATAATCTGTACAGATTTCGCTTAAAAAGGTCTGCGAATAAATCTCACCTACTACACCAACTTTTTATCTATCTACATTTGTGAGGAAAACTCTACCAAAATGACGCAAATTTGCAACAGGACGTGGATCTTTTCTTGAAGTTTAAATCCTAATTTTCCTCAAAAACATCTTTTTAGAACTCTTGCAATACCGAAGGATGTATGTAGACAACAATGAGTCTTATATTGTTCTTATGTTAAAATATACCGTTCCTGTTGGTTTCCTTCATCACCTACTAATTGAACACACCACATATGATCATACACATGAAATCTATATGACTATATCTATATTTTCATGAGTCGAAAATTTCGAGTTTTAGGAAAATAAAGTTCTTGAGAAATTTATAATTTAATTTAAAATTACAGATATCTTAAAAGATGAGAGGTCAAAATTTTCAAACAAAAACGGTTATTATTGCAAATTTACGTGGAAATGATTATTTTTTACTGCTGATAATGATAAACAAATATATCGTAACATTTTTAGTCATATTTTGTTTTGACGAACCTAGTGACCCAAAGTATTGCTTAATCTATAAAAATAGTTTTGCATGCTCATCAATATCAGTCTCAATAAATGGTGAAAAGTTTTTGCTTCATTAAAAAATATCAATTCACGTAAATGCATCAATATCTTATCATTTATAGGCCACTCAAAAAATGTTAAACAGCAAAATAACCTTCATGTACATTTATCCGAATTAATAAAGAAATAGTTTCAAAATAACAATGGTAATATTCTCATTTGATGCTTTTGTTCTCAGTATTGTAGAAAATATTTGTGGAGTAATATGTAAAAAGCTGTGTAAGACCTTTGTGAAAATTCCAAAAACACAATATCTTAAAAATGTAATTTCTCGTCAAGTACTTGCAAAACAAAAGAAATCTAACGTGTTACTAATTGTATGCAAGAAAACGCTTTTGTTTTAAGAAAGAAGAAAATGATAGATGATACAAAAATCAAAATCCCATTTATTTAAACGATATTTTTACTACGAAAATTTATTATATCAAGTAATATCTATATTAGTAATAATATTAGAAGAGAAATCGGAATTTCAAAACTAACTCACATTTTTAATAACTTTCTTTGAAACAATATACTAAGGAATTTGTAAAAAATATTCTAGTAAAAAATTAAAGATTTTATTAATATAAAGGAAATTATCAAATTCATAAATTAGAATAAAATTATCGCTCTTCATTTGAAAGATTTTCAATACCTCATAATTTTTAAAGTTGTCAAAGACTTTATTGAGGTAAATTTAGACTGATTTCGTATTAAAAGTTATTTGTACTACATGTCTTCAAATTCAAAGAAATATGCCGCTCTTTTTTTTACACGGTAGATGCGTTCCTCGGAAATTCGTGTAGAATGTTGAAAACTGTAAAGGTTCTGGAATGCTCACGAATACTATAAGCATGTATAATTTTATTGAGTAATAAAATTTAAAATGCAGTTCATATGTAAAAATAAGTAGTGCAAGTAAAAAAATTCTATTAATCCAAAGTTAAGAATAGAAAACTGAAAATTAAAAAAAGAAATATAGAAATAATATTTAGTTACATAATTTTTGTCGTTACTTGATAATAAGTGCAATTGCTTATGACGAACTGAACCAAAGTCGCTATCATCACTAGAGATATTCACATTCGTCAAGCTCTTCATTGGAGACTTTCGTTCGTACTGCTGCCTAATGTGGTAAAAACATGATTTTTTTTGATTCATTGATACTAAAGACTGCAATTTATACTAAACCGCTCTTGGTTACGTACAATAACTTGAAAATCGTGTCAATTCAAAAAAGAATACATATTTGAACCGTGTAAAGAAAGGTTGGGTATACATAATTTTATCAAATTAAGATGGCATTATTAAAAAATGGAGTATTACAAATACAACTTTTTGAAAATTTTATGGTACATTTAGTTATTTTCTTATATTAATGCCAAATCTTTCAAGGTCCCAGTAATCAGAAAATCGATATGAAAGCATTGGGATAAGGAATAATTATTTATTTTTCCCAATAGTTTCAGTGTTATTTTTTAATCTATTTCATTATATATAATTATATGGTAATTGGATTCGGTAATTAAATTATTCAAAGTTGACTGATATGATTCAATAATGAGATATTCAACGAAATATTTACATCTGTCTTGCACAGTTTACTGTGTAATTATTGTTAGTAATAATTACTGGTGATATTTCAATAGATAGTGATCATATTATCTATTGATTGTAAGTGCAATAAATTTTTATGAACTAATGCATTTTTTGAGTTTCTTATAGTTAACTCATTTTACTCATCTATATTATAAAACAGTAAATGCATGTGTCTCCCAAAAGAACTCCGCCTAAGCGGTGAATGGTAACTACATATCATTCTGGCTGCCATTTCTATGTTAACAGTTCTATTTTCATCTTTCAACTTTTGCATTTNATCGTCTATTTCATTTCAAGAAATACATAGATGAATGCTCTTCAATAGATGGACGGACAAGAGCTTCGGTAGATCACGAGTAGACAATAGAATTTATAACAATATACCAACAAATCGAGGTCTCAATTTTCAAAGATGAGCTAATCCATTTACAATAATATATCTTCATTGACTATTATGAATGTCTCATTTATGATAATTAAATGCGCTTTCTCTATCACCAGTTGATTCAACCGACATTAGTTCTTGTGCGATAGAAATCATCACATACACACACCTGATGATAACGCAATACCTCACAATGATAGGCCAACGGCATTTCCACAGAAACTAGTCAATGAAATAATAATTTTGTTACATACCACAATTGTTATCAATATCACTTAGCGTAGAATTATTCTAACTGTTCCGTATGATCTTACACCTACTCATGGATGTCAGACAGCAGATTTGTCAAAATTATTTAGCAGTAAGTTCGGGTTGGTAAAAATATTCCGTTTTATCTAATGTATTATCTGCCAATTGCCATCATAGCTTTTCGGTTAATAATTGAATTTGACACGCGACAGTGACTTAATAGTTTTGCTTGACGGGTTTCAATACAGTTAACGGATTTAATAGTTATATTTATCCAACTTTCATAGGTTTAATAATTTCCCGAGATACAAGTGGGCCAGATTTGCTAATTCAACAATACGATTTTTAAATTAATAAATTTTAAAAACATGTGTAGTTTGATATGAATAATTGCGAAGATCATTTCCATTATATTTAGGTACATGTAAGATTCCTTTTCAGTAAATGATTGCCATAACCATGGGTGCGATATCATAGGGATTACCGTCCACATTTTTTTGTGAATGCGATAAGGTAGTAAAGGTCGATTGTCTGGGGGGGATTTCTCTTGTCGGTCCGACATGGATTTCTTTTTCTTGTCTGAAATAGTGTAGGCGAATAGCATGAACCTCGAAAGCTGTTAACAAATGTTTGTCTTAGAATAATGATTTTGTAAATACAGTGATTTATGATGATTATCTTCGTCTCTTCTTTACAGTCATCGAAAATGATCCCAGTTACCAAAACCACCATTAAGCCATGTTTTTCCTGCGCGGATAAAAACGCGATTATTAAAGAGCTACAAGCGCAGATAGGACGATATAAGCGAAAAATCGACGAGTTGGAGGGCACATGGTTCAGCCCAGTGCAAATGAAAGAAGTCAAAAAGAAGCTGTATCAAAGCGAGCACTGCCGCGATAGCCTGATCGCCGAAAGCAGGTCGCAGCGCAGTCTTATCAAAGAACAATCGGAGGCCCTCCATAAGGTCTACCTCCAAGCGGCTACGACTCGGAAGATAGTCAGTATTCCGATCCACGAGGAGGATAATGTCTTTCCGACTCATCACGATCAATCTCTCGATCAGTCATATTCGTCAAAGAAATCATGTCAAGGGTGTGTAGAGACGGATCTCTCGCCCAAGCCTGCCGACGTGATCTTTACCGGCACTAGTAAGGCGATTCCACCCATAGTTTCCACCTCTACAGCGCCTCCTACCACTGATCTATCTTCTAAGCCCAAACGACGACAATTGTCTCGGGCCGAAAGAAAACGAAAGCAGCACGAGAGGATCGCGGAGAAAGAAAGGAAGCTAGCATCGATTGGTACGCCTCTGGGAAGTAGCATTGTCCCTGCTATCGATCTGACCACCAGGGCGCATTATTTCAGCCGCCAGCGTTACCTGGGAAGAAAACGCCTCTGAATTCTTCGATCTAGAGGAAATGTTGGCAGACACCGAGTGGGAGAAATAAATCAGTCTGATAGGCCACAGTCCCCTCCAGGAATCATCAGGACATTAAATGTGAACATCGGTTTTTTTTCTGTATAGCGTTCTGTATTCGTTTTTATGGTAAAATAGTCATTTAATAAATCGGTTCGATGAGAGTTATTGTGTTGTGTTTTGTGAATTTGATGGACTTTGTTTGTTTTTCCTTTGGTGAATAAATCGTGGATAGACGTTCTTGTATGAGGCATGCTATGCTATGATCCGTAACAAACTCAGAGGTGATGAAGTGCTAAGTAGAGATAGAGAAGTAGACGTAAGACCTTCTATCGGCAGTCGAGAAGAGGAAGTCGAGGCCTCAGAAAGGAGTAGTCCTAAGGCAGGGGCTCACCTGCTTTCTGGCGTCTCGCCGGCATAGTACAGGACCAACATGAAGCAATTCGTGGGTATTATGTTGGACTACAGATTGTGTGGAGTCCTACTCCGGGTTGACAGAATTATAGATCTGACTTATGGATTGGGCGATCATCCTCTAGACGGGACACTAAAATCGTTTGAGTCAACCGAGTAGCGCCCCAGCAATATTCTCTTTGTTTCTTCAGAAATATTTTGATTTAGATATTTACCAAGATCAGTTGAAACATTTAATTTGTCCGTGTCAGTTTGAATAATATCATGATCATCAGTTGGCACTTCTTTTATTACATTACAATTTTTCTCTTTGCAAATGTTCACTAATTGGACATCATCAAACCCATCATCCTGACTCCTCAGTATGATTTCATTGTTGTTTTCCACTCTTACCGTAGACGTACTTGCTTGACTGTCGGCAGTTTTTCTAAGAAACAAATCAAGTTTTGGTAATTTTTTTAATTCTGCTTCTTTCTGTTTTTTCAATTTTTTTGAGTGCTCCACTCTTAGTTTTCGTTTTTAAATTTTTTGGATTATCCATAATTATGGGAAACTTTATAATTAATATAATCAGATTGTATAAATTGAAATAATCAAAATTATTTAAATTTTTAACAAGATACAGTGCTTAAAGTTACAGATATCATTGACCTCCATAACTTCATAAGACCGTAACTAACGAGAGTAGCCTAGTCGATTTTCGTAGGAACTGAATATTGTAGACAAGAGATTTTTTTTTCATCTAAAAGTGAAATTGAAGCCATTCGAGGCTTCGAAATGTACGGACAAGAATTGTCTACGAAAAAAGATTTTTTCATTCTACGAAAATGGCGTAGACGGTAACAGTATATTGAAGTAATGTAACAATGAAGAGCTCATACTAGCTTTGGTATTTTTAGATCTAGGCCTAGGCATTTTTCAATTTAAAATATGGTTATAATTTATTGCATGTTAGCCTTAGGGACTTTGGCTTTTACCTACATAAATAAAGAACAAATTTAAAAAAAGTATATAATCTAATTATAGGCATCCTTACAAGTAATGATGAAGGCCTAGACCAACACACAATAATAAAGGCATAAAGTCATCTTTCTTCTAATATATTTTATTAGGAAATACATAAGCCTATATCCTACTTAGACCTACTGTCAGGCTGTCAGCACAGTGCATATCATTATTTATAGCAATAAATGTTAAATATAATAACATAGGCCCACCCATGGACTTTAAAATTTTATTTATACCAACAAACACGATGTCGCAAGAGGAACTGATGAACGAAAGGTAGTCAGTAACTAGCTGAAAAAAAACATGATTCCAACAGAATCTTGAATTACTTCGCAAGATAAAAAATCGAATAGAAAAAAATTTTCCCTCATATTTTTTCAGAACTAAACATTTGTGCTCAAAGCCTCAAACTGGTCTCAACTCTCAAGGGACCCCCTTATGTTCGGCGCCCGCTAGCGAGGGAGAGGCAGAGGGGATTGCATAAATAGATAAAACGCAGGTAAATAATGTACTTAATGCAATAAGTAAACAAAACAATGGAGCTTTATTACATAAAACCACAAATCAATCATTTGGAGGTCCCTGTTGACTGGTAAAATTATTTCATGGGGTTACACGTCGAAGTTTACCTTTATAGCGTTATGGCCACGAGTACAGTATCGAAAGGTGTTTGACATTAAAAGATTTTTTATTAAGTTCTAATTTCTAGTGCATTATAATTTAAAGTATATTACTAACACTCAACAATAAAATCAAAAACCCAGGGCTGTAACAAGAGTGGTGCGAGCGGTGCAGTAGCACCGGGCGCACATCTGAAAGGGGCGCAAAACTGGGATGTAAAATTTTTTAATGAAAATAATAAAAAAAAATATCAAATTGCATGCACAAAAAAAACGACAGCCTATCTTTAACATTACTGGTTGGACTGGTCCATTAACATGCCCTCGCAGGTGTGAATTTTGTAAAACGGGTTCTTGTCATTTTTTCAATTAGCAACAGAATTTTAAGAGCATTACTACCTATTATAATAGCTGGAGATGAATACATAGTTAACAATCTTAACACGAACATTATAATTATTATAATATGTTGTTTTGAATTGGAGGCGTCAGATATATGAACCGCACAGAGTGCAATAATGCCTTGTTACGGCCCTGCAAAAACCTAATTAAAAGAATCATAAAAAAATTTATTTTACAGTCGATATAGGTAACACAATAAATTCTTTTCGTTGATTTAAACAAACAATCCACTTTTCAGCAGCGATATAAACTTCACTGATTTTGATAGATTTGCAGCCTAATATTTGAATAGATCTCTCGTACTTATTGAGGTGGACATTAAATAAACGCAAGTATCCTTTGTCAGCAAATATCAAACTATTATTTATTAGAGATATTGGGCCGGGATAAACAACAGATGGAGCATCCTTAATATTTATTATTAAAATTTTTATTATGTTTTTGTATAAAAACAAACTCCGTATAAATGAAGGAAATATAAATAATATTTTGAGTCATTTATTATTATTATTATTATTATTATTATTATTATTATTATTAATTATTATCATTATTTATTTTTATTATTATTAATTACTATTAATTATTATTATAATTTATTATTATTATTTATTTTTATTATTATTATTAATTTTTATTATTATTATTATTATTATTATTAATTTTTATTATTATTATTATTATTATTATTATTATTATTATTATTTATTATTATTATTATTATTTATTATTATTATTATTTATTTTTATTATTTAGTATTATTTATTATTATTATTATTATTATTATTATTTATTATTATTATTATTTAGTATTATTTATTATTATTATTATTATTATTATTATTATTATTATTATTATTATTAATTATTATCATTATTTATTTTTATTATTATTAATTACTATTAATTATTATTATAATTTATTATTATTATCAATTATTATTATTATTATTTATTTTTATTATTATTATTAATTTTTATTATTATTATTATTATTATTAATTTTTATTATTATTATTATTATTATTATTATTTATTATTATTATTATTCTTTATAAATAAAGAAGAAAACCCTACAATTAAAATTTGACGAATGGGTGTTTTTCTATTCGATAGCCAAAGGCAAATAGCTCCATTAACATCAAACGTCACAATAGTTGTTTTGGAAGATCGTAAAGTAGCCGGACAACACTTAATCCAATGAACCAAAAATCCCCAATTCCAGGTAGTTTTTTTAAAATTATTAGTATCAACCAAACTGATTTCTAAAGAACCATTTGTAACTGCCAGAAACGACTACTAAAATAGTTAAACTTAATGGTTATAAAAAAATATTAACATCGACAAAATGAGAAGCTAGAATTGGCTCTGATATCAAACTTAAAGATTCTATAAGTGTGAGAATAGGTAACTGATATATCTAAATTAATAACGAATAAGAAAATTTAAAACTAATAATAATTTAATAAAAATTTATTTTATAATTATTGTTGGTGTTTAAATTTTCACTCTGACTCCAAAGCGTGTTTTATTAATTCACAAATTAACAATCCCGAACAAGATAAACCTTTATTAATATTCACAGTAAATCGTACAAGTTACAATTACAACCAATTAACTCCAAATCAATTAATTACATAGAGCTTATTAAGACACTACGTGAAGAATAGCCCTTCTCGTATAATTTTCTGTAACAGTAACAATAATCACTAGCCGTCAACCAACTCAATCACAGGGTAGATTGATCGATTGTTCTATTTGCTTTGACCACAACTTTATTCACTCCACTTCCTCTTTTTATCCAATTTTACAAAAGATTCTTATCACTCTCCCAATCAATTATTTATAATCAACCAGTTCCTTTCTGTCACTCTGGTTTTACCCTTTTTTGAGCTCTGTTGTAATTCTATTTTAATTCTCTTTTAACTCTCTTGTTAAATCTCCATTTTACTCTCCTTTTACTCTCCTTTTACTTCTCTCTTCTAACTTCTGTGTCTTCCCTTTTATAGCTTGCCACATTTGCAGTACTTGAGATAATTTTGTTTTTCCATTTTTTTCTTCTCTGTATTCCCCGCTATTTCGGCCTTATCTCTGACAGATGTTGAGATATGTCCTGTTTTTCCCTTTTGGTGTTTTGCCGACTTTTACTGCCATTTCGGTATCTTTGACAAGCTGTCAAGATACGGCTTTTACCGTGTTTTTGTTTTTCTGGAATTTAAAATTCCTCCTTCGTTCGCACTTCTTAATTAACAATGACCTATGTTTTAATTTCTTGTTTGTTTTCTTTTATTTGATTTATCTTTCTCATTTTTCATTTCTTTTTACTTCCGTTCCCTTCTCCGAGTTCCCCTATAATAATATCTAAAACATTTTGGAAATGAACATATTCTCTCGAGACTCTACATTTTCTGTTCCATTAAAAATTAATGCTGGCTTCAATTTCTTGCCGTCAGTTGTAACAGCTATAATAGCCGTGATGTGACTCGTTTGACTGCTGTTTTTATTGTGGGTACTGTTTTAGCACCTCTTACTTCAATTGTTCGGCGATCTTGCATCTCGAATTTGATTTTTGTTTGGTCCATATTAATAAAGACGATTTGCGGATCGGCAAAAAATAATTCTTCCTCATTACTATAAAAAACTGACAATATCCCCTGTTCCTCATCATTTGTGAGTGTGGTTTGTTTTGTAATGCATCGAATAGAAAGTCTATTACGATTTGAAAACCAATGAACCCAGGGCATACAACTCGTAAATGGCTTTGAATTTGCAATTTCAGATAATTCTCTCAATCTTATCACGACAGACCTTACTGATCCAACAAACAGAGATTCTCTTTTCTTACGTCTATAGCTTAATAAACTTAATTTGTGTTCGTAATAAATTGGTAGCTTTTTAGTATTTATCGATCTAAGGCGTTTGCTGCAGTATCGATATACCAAACGATCATTTTTCCATTTCTTAAGCTGTTGAAGCTGTAAATTATAACGGCGACATATTTCGGAGTTTGAACAACTTTCTCTTGCCTGCTCAGCTATAATTTCAAGTTTCTTAGCAAGTGTAAAACGTCTTCTCATCTCTGCCATTTTATGGATTTTTTAAATTTTAATAAATTCCTTAAATTTTAATTAATAATAAATGCTATATAACAAGTATTTATTATCCCTCAACAACCAAATACACCAATAAATTTTATGTATTTATTTTTTTATTAGAAAATGTTTTTAATTTTACATATTTTTGGACAAAATGATATAACACCGGCCAAAAATCATAATTTACATGTCAATTAATAATTTTTTTTTTGTTTTACGTTTTAATACCAATATACTTCTTTTATTTAATCTTTATTTATATAAAATTAAATTTTTATCGGTAGATAGTATCCCCCAAATTTTTAGGGGGATACTATCTAATGAAAATTAAGATAGCTCGTCCCGTTTGTCATAACGACCTTCCCCAAGTAATTTTATTTATTTATTCATAAACTAGGTATCCTAGTTAGGTATCCTAGTTAGGTATCCTCAACTTTATTGATAAATA
The DNA here is from genome assembly GCA_959609185.1 of Schmidtea polychroa. Taxonomy (NCBI): domain Eukaryota; kingdom Metazoa; phylum Platyhelminthes; order Tricladida; family Dugesiidae; genus Schmidtea; species Schmidtea polychroa. The sequence continues at coordinate 107,045 of CAUHTR010000429.1, read as the reverse complement.
TTTTCGTTATAAATTATCAAGGATACTTTATGTGATAATATTTTATAAAATTAAAACATTATTCAAATCAACAAATAAGCAATTTCCAGTGTTTATTAATTTAACATTTTATATCTGAGATTTTCAATCAGAAATATCAGTTATATTTAATATTTGAAAGAATAGGATTTATTTTCTGTTAAAAACTTATAATTAATAATCATTGGTGGAAAAACTTAGCTATTTATGTAAACTGTTTTTCTATATAATTCCGTAACCGATAAGTTATTATTATAAAATTTTGTAAAATAGTTCCAAATATATTTATATTTATATATATTAACGCTATTAGTGCTGTTTTAATTTTATGAAAATAAATTAGTTTCGCTTTAAATTATTTTTTATATAATTTCAGAATTTATTTAAAACAGGGCTGTCCAACTGGTGGCCCGCGGGCCATATACAGCTCGCAAATTATTTTTAAGACCCGCAAGTACATTTTACTATGACTAAATTCATGTTACTAAATCATTATTATTAATATTAAAATTATAATAGCACTTGTGTATTAACACCGGGTTAAAAGATCACAAATTACTGATTGGTTTCTAAACTGGAATTTTGAGCTGGTTGTTTTCCTTGACTTTCTTCACAACTTTATTCAAATAATCAAATAACTTCTTTTCGTTTTATTTTTCAACTAATTCTTTTCTTCAAGTCTTCTCCAATAATTATTCTCCACAATTATTTCCTTTACAATTATTTTTGGCAATCGTTTGTCCAACAACGTTTCGTCCAACGTCTAATTTTCTCCAATAATTTTATCTCTCAAATCGTTTCTCAAATTGTCTCTCAAATCGTCTTCCAAATCGTTTTCAATTTCGCGTCACTTTGTCTCTAATTTTTCTTCTCATTTCATGTCCACCAGTTTTCCCTTATATAGTTCGCTTCTCTTGTGGCACTCCAGATAATCAAGTGTTTTTCCATTTTCCTTCTCCTGCTTTTCCCGACTGTCCCATTTTTATCTCTGACAGCTGTCAAGTTATTTTCCCTTTTTCCCTTTTTGTTTGACCGCCTTCTACCATCAATTCTGTTATCACTGGCAAGCTGTCGAGATAAGGATATTGTTGTTTTCCTTTTTCCCGATTTCAAAATTCCTTTTCCTTTTTTGTACTAATTAATTAGTACTGTCCTTGGTTTTCATTTTCCTGTTTGATTCCTTTTATTTCCTTTATCTTTCTCATTTTTAATTTCTTTTTACTTCTGTTTTCTTTTCTGAGTTCCAATAGATCGTCCCGTTTGTCATGGCGATCTTCCCCCAGGTAATTTTATTTATTTCTTAATAAATTGTTATTTAGGTATCCTCAACAATTTCTTGATAGCAGCATTTATTATTTAAAACAATAAAGTGATAATTATAGCCTTTTGTTGCGAATAATATATTTAATGAAAAAGGTTTCGACTATAAGATAGTCCTTGTCAATCTCTCAATCAATATTAATTAATACAGTCTTACCCCGGTTAACGTTGTTAAATGGTTCCAGAAAAACGCGATGTTAACCGAAACAACGTTATACGAAGCAATTATAATTAAGAAAAAAATTCGCAATTAAATAGATTTAAAAGATTAAGAGAATTAAAAAAAAACGTTACAGCGAAGCCACGCAACGTTACAGTGGGGTATGACTATAATGGTGGACCGACGTTATCCGGGGTAGGACTGTATAATAAATTTTAAATTTATTGGTTATAAAAAATTGTAAATTTACATCGTAATTTTTTAATTAATAAATATTTCGGTGCAAAATTTAAATAGGTGATTATTTTACATTTGATTGCTTATTTGTTGAGGTTATTAAAAATAAATAATATAAATATTAAATATTACTTTGATCGATTTATTAGAACAAACTGCTAATTTATAGCTGCTTGATACATGGAAATCTTTAATTGTTTCTATAAATACTTTAGTAGAATTATTGATTTGAATCTTATTGTCTCTGATAGTCAATACAATCATCCAACCATCGATTGTTGCAGTAAAAACGCAATGTCTTTAATAATAATAATGATAATTATAATAATAATAATAATAATAATAATAATAATAATAATAATAATAATAATAATAATAATAATAATAATAATAATAATAATAATAATAATAATAATAATAATAATAATAATAATAATAATAATAATAATAATAATAATATTTAAAAATAATTTATAAATTATAAATTATATATTTTAAAGATCTTAAAAACATATCTAATTAAAATGAACTTATATTAAAGTTTATTTTAATTAAAGAGAGATAAACTTTAAATTTAAAAAAATTCTGTTTCGTTCTAAAAATCGATTAAAAACCTTAACGATCAATATATTTTGATTAAAACAGTGGAACAATTTTAATTTATTTATAAATGACATCATTTTATTGTATTTTGGAGCGATTAAATAAATAAGCGGTAATAATTCTTAATTCTTGTTGCTTTTTTCAATCCAATGATTACACTAAGCTATTGCAATTTACGGAAAACCCTTTTTATATTTTTTAAGGTCGGAATGATCAAAAATATTCAAAAATAAAAAATTTTGATTGCAATTTTTTTTACATAATTAAACATAATTATACAGTATTTATTAACACTTCGTTATTTTGTTGAATTCGTGAAATACATTATCTGCAAAGTTTTTAATTTAAATTTTTCACAAAATTATTCAATATGTAAAAATTAAAATTGTATAACTCTTGCATTTAAAAATGACCAATGTTTTAATGAAATAAAAATACATCAAATCCAGAATTAATTAAAAATTTATTAAGATCTTCGTAATGATATTTTCACTTTTTTAAATTTTGAATGTAAACATCTTACATCCTTTTTAAATTGAAATTTAAAATGATTTTTAAAAGATTCTGAATTTGATATTTTATCCTCATTAAACCTTGGCCACAAAACCAAACAAAATCGTTTAGATACAAAAAATAATTATATATTTGACCTTCAACTAGGAAGTACGCTTGAAATAAACTTTAACTTTATTGAAAAACAGCCTGAAAGATTTTATGTATGTTACCTAAGATCAATCAGATCTGGTATATAATATCAAAGACAATGTATGTTACCTAAGATCAATCAGATCTGGTATATAATATCAAAGACAAAGGTCATCAAGATTCAGAACCATTTTTAACTTCATCTTAGAACGGATAAATATCTGATCATTGTTTAAGACATTCAAAAATCTTAAGTGAACTTTATTTTATACAAATTAAATTTACAATATTTATTTTATTAAAATAATTATAAACTAGACAATTTAAAAAATTTAGTTAAACATGTAAACCTTATTAATTAAATAATATTTTGTAAAAACATTTGTTTTATATTCATCTTTGATCTTTTTTATTTTCTTTAAAAATGGATTTTTTCAAAAAGATTCCATAATTTAAAAATTCATAAAAATTTGTTTTTATAAATCCCATATAAAATTCATAAAGTTTAAAAACTACAAATTAATTATTAAAATAATTTTTTCCAATATTCATATTAACTAATGAATTAAAATGCAAGTAGCTGAACAATATCCACTGATAAAACAATTTCAAAAGAAAGAAAAAGGTGCAATTTTCATTGCACATAATAAATCTGAAAATCATTTAAATCATGAAATCGTTTTTGTTAAAACCTATAAAAAATGCCATCCATTTTATTTCATGAAGATAGGTGACAACGTCACTAAAGTTCCAAGGGAATTATATTTCATTAATTTGATTGACAATAAAAATATCAGTCCGATCATTTTAGATGTATTTGAAACGAAAGAAGATGTCGTAATTGTTATGGAATATTTAAATAAACAATGGATCGATTTACACAGTTTTACAAGAAAACCAAGAAACGAGGGCATGATTAAGACAATATTCATTAATATTGTCAATGCAGTTTTGATCCTTTCGAATATTGGCATTTATCACATGGACATCAAACCAGAAAATATTATGGTAGACAGAAATTCATTGAAAATCAAAATGATTGATTTCGAAGATGCAATTTACGATATCAACAGTTATTTACCGTCATATAATGAAATCGTCGGAACAGAAGGATTTATAGCCCCTGAATTATACAGAGATGGAGAATTTGATGTCAAAAAAACAATTATTTACTCGTTGGGATGTTTATTATTCACTTGTCTAGAATCAAAAGCTCCAAATACACTCAAAAAGTCATTTGAGTACAAAAAGTCTTCCAAAGCTGCAAAAGAATTTATTGAAAGTTGCATTCACATAATACCGAGGAAACGAATAGGATTAAACAATATACTACGACAATCATATTTAAACAATTGAATCAAAATTATTTTTGAGTCTGAATAAATATTTTAATAATTTGACATTTATTTTGATATTTCATCAACATCGTCAGATATATTTATTTCTTTACAGTGAAATAACAATTTTTTTTCAATTAGGCACTTTTTATAAAAAATTTATTTTAAATATTCGTTTTCGTATTTTTAAAAATTTTTTTTAATTCGATTCAAATGTTCTTAACCGTTGACTAGAAGATATTGAACACGTATATAATCTCTAACAAAATTTAAGGGAAATGGTTAGATATCAATTTTGGCTTAATTTCTTGAGTGCGAGAAGTTTTTTATCAAAGATATGTTAAGACATAAGAATTCAACATATGGAAGTGACTTAACTTATTCTATTTAATTTGGAAATATCTCATGATTAAACAGTTTATTGCTTGACAGAATCTCCAAAGTTAGTTAATTCAAATGACTTATCTGTTAAGAAATGCGAATTCGGACAAATATTTCGAATTATTAATTTTTTTATCTTGGCTCTCTTTGCTTTTACATAAACTCTTAGCCTCCATCTATCAATAAAAAAAATTTCACAACATGCCGTTCTGAACAGTTACATATCCAAAAAATGACAAAATAACCATGATCAGTTAGAATATCATATTACTTGTAATTATTCTAGTGAAATTTACAATATTTTTGAAAACCTCAATGGCATTTTAAAAACTAAAATAACCTAAAAAAAAATTTAGTCTTAAAATTTACTTAAAATTAAACATCTTACCTGAAAGCCATTTCAATTTAACGAGACCAATTGATGTACACACTAACTACCACTATAGAAAATGCATCTCGGTGGTTTTTGGTGTACAAAAAAAATTGGTCAATACCAGAAGTCTTGATATAATTTTGAGTGAAGAGGCATTATTCTTAAAATTCGTGATAGGAAAATTGCGAACAAAACAAGCATTCATTTTCTTATTACATTTTATTCATTATTAATTTATTATCTTTAATGTCTTATATATTTTTCTCCAATATCTTGGAATATTATTCTACATCAGATAGAAGAAATCAAGTATTGATCTATAATAGACACGAATATACCTATAATCGACGTAGAGCTTGTATTACCACGTAAAGATATAGGAAAAATCGACTTACAAAGTGCCATTCTACGATTAAAACGGAAGGTGAGAATATTGTATGGAATCTGCAAAGTATGAAATTTGGTTTGAAAACTTTTTAAAATGTGGGGATTTTTGAGTTGGGAATATCGTGTAAACAGCTTGTATCCTATACGTGTGATTTTCTATCAAGTCGTGTAATCAAAAGTAGTAGATGGTATATATTCCTCCAAGTATTCATATTAAAGTACTTTAAGGCCCTTTAATTTTTTTGAAGTATACGATTTTAATTCTATAATAGAAGACTGGTGTAATTATCATATATATAGAAGTTGTTATATTATGGCGTAACCTACATTTTAATTTAGAGACTTTTTAGCTCATTTCCGTGGAAACTAAGCATTTTTATATATAAACACCATATAGTTTCAGTGACCTACATAAAATTCTGAGTCGAATTAGATATTTCCCAGGGGACAGGGTGATGTGGATTGGACACTACCATCTACTAAAGACCGACAAATTCACAGAGCTGGCAGTTTAAGAAAAGCTGTAACTGAAATACTAAAGTCCGAACGAGAGGACAGAGGAATTTTACAAGACCTTACTATGAATAAAGCCCTAGCTATGAGACTGGGATAAATTCGATTAACAAAGCCTGAAATACAAATTGAAGATATAAAGACTTTTACAAGTAATAAAAATGAGAGCTGTAAATCAGAATATGGTAAAGCTATTAACTAATGTATCTACCAGACCTTGCTAACTCAGATCACAGTGAAACAGATGAAAATCAGAGGTCGGGAATCTGTGGCTCTTTCAGCTTTATCGTGTGGCTCTCGGGTATATTTCTGAAATAATTTCATCGTCTGGCACTTGGATAATATTTTTCCGAAATTAGTTCATTTAAAAATGTTCACATTCAATTTTAGTTTTAATAACCAATAAAGATATTCTTGAAAATTGATTACTTTATCTATTTATCACATTAAATGCAAAATTGTATTAATTATTGTATAATAAAACCGAAATTTAATTTTTTGTTTGTTATGTTATTTAATTACACTGTATGGATATTGAATGAGATATGGTCTTTTTTCATGTGGCTCTTTAATTTTTTAAACTTGATCAAAATTTCATATTTGGCTCTGCAATGAACAGGTTTCCACCCCTTGCCTTAATACAACAAAATTTAATAGTAAGTAATAGTTTTTGTTGTGAAGGTAGATAGATGTGAACTGTCTAACTCAGATTCAACCCTTCGCCTCTTCATTTTAATTTTTTGAGAAATACTGCTATGCCCATTTAAACAAAGAACATGAGTGTATAAAAAGGGTTCAAGAGTAATTCGTCGTACGACAATTCGGTGCGGACAATTAATTTCAAAGACAACATAAAAATTGGAAAAATATATGGTTCTATTGATTTTTTATAAATTAATTGAATATTAAAATATAATAAATTTTAATTTTTTTTTCTTAGATTTTAAATTTATGTAATGGAATTGCGTTCAAATGGATAAAAAATGGCAAAATTTATAAAAATAACAAATAATTTCCCATTAAGACTGACTTATTCTTATTTAGTTATGGTATACATTATAATTATTAAATCTAAACTTAAAGCATAACATTTATAATAGTATAGATTTGCTTTACATATAATATTAATAACACAATAAATGATTTACTTTATTGTTTTTATATGTATTACAAATTTATGCTCCGAATTGTCCGTTTTTTGCGCCGAATTGGCCTGTGGTGAATTGCCCGGTTACCATAAAAGGCGGTGTAATTTAACAGATACTAAGAAATAGCAATAATGACAAAAATAACGATCGAAGAATTACAACTTTTATTTTAAAACAATTAAATAATTAACGTACTGTAGTTTCTTATAGTTTCTAAAATTTTCAATAATAATAAATTACTGACAACTTTATGTAAAATGTAATTATTCAAAAGCAATTCTTCAATTTTTAATTTATTATTTGTCACTTGGTAATTATTTTAATGATTTTTTAAAATTTTATTTTCTGTAATCAATTTTCTAAATTTTCAATTTCCATGCTTCAAATCATACCATAGAGAATCGATTTTATTATTATTTTGAATTATTATCATGTATTTCATATTTTTGATCAACTTCCAATGAAAATTCAAAAATCTCGATATTATCAAAGTTGAAGATATTAAAATTTTCTATATTTTGGAAAAAGAAAAATTCTAAATCTCAAACAAAATTTTCCTAGAAAAGTTTTTCTTTAAAAATTATAATTTTCTGTCACCCGATTCTCGAAAAGATACGAAAAAGTTGCCATCAGAAAAAATCTTCATCTCTATTTTTCTCGAAAGAAATTTTCCAAAATCTAAAGTGCGATAAAACCCAAACACAAAAATTTCACTTTGCACTATAAAATCAATATTAACACGTTATTACAGTTTAAGGTGCACATTACAACTAAAGGTTCCCTAACTATAGTCAGAAAATAAAAAAGGATCTTTGACTACAGGTAAAGTGCACTTTGCACTTAAAAATCAATATTGCACAATACACACTACATGAACACTACAATAATAATTATGCTTACTCGTTTATCCAGAAAAACATCTTTAAAATTCCTCCTCTAGTTAAATTGGTTGAATCTATTTCACATAAATTTATGGTATCAGTCGATCTACGCCATAACTCAACAATTCCACTATCAAATCCTAGCATAATCCAAGTGTTTTCAATAAAAACAATATCCCAAACGCCTTTGCGATTTTTTTCTTCCAATAATTGACCAGTATCAATATTCCAAGATTTAATTTTGAAAGCTATATTGATTGGATCATAAATTTCTAAACCGTTTGCCATTATAATTGGCCCACAGGAAACGCAATTGGCACCCGGTGGAACTGCAAATTCAGTGTCAATTTTTAGCGGTAATATTCTCAATACAGGTTCTCGATTATCACCAGATATACTTTGCAGTGCTTGAAAAAGAGTCATAATCAATGCAGTGGACATTAGAACGATTCCCATTCCTACAATACTAGCCAAAACCATCTTAAATGTAAGACTGAGATCAGCCCAACCACGTAAACTACTCGGAATTTGCATAAATAAATCATTGGTTCCGGACAAAATTTGATTGCTTAACCAATTGTTTCTTTGGTCTTTACTAAACGGATCTTTATCAACTAAAGCCTTTGGTGTAATTTTGATATTGTTTAATAAATTCCAGGAAGGCAGAACGAAGAGCTTGCGATCTGTTATATTAATAGAGTAAATTTGAGCGAGTCTAGGCCAATGATGCATGGCCAGTAATTTCCAATCATCTGTTAGATCTATTTGAATATCAGGCTGAAGTGGCAGAGATATTATATTTCTTAGAAATACTGAGTGAAAAAGGTTTGTTGAATATAATATAATAAATAATATCCAAACCGCAGCAACGATCTGAATAAGTAAAATTTCTCAATCAGGCAAATAATGATCTTATAAATAAAAATGACCATTATTCTCGTTATAATTTTATTGAATTGCAAATTGACAAGTTACGGTTTTTATTTTATACTATCAATTCACCTAATCCATGAGATTTAAATTTCAAATTTAGGAAGGAAGTGCCGAAAAACCCAGACCTTTATTAACCCTTGAATACTTTCACTGCGCCACAGCGGCTATTTTATCAGGACAATGGAAATAGCAACGAAGAGTCTGCTAAAACTTGTGAAGACAATTAAATAATTATCCATGATCAAGACCAACATGAACACTATTTTCAAACGTTTACAAAAAAATAAATATGTAATTGAAACCTAGTCAAATATTGATGACATTGAAATTGCGAGCATGAAATACAAATTTCTTGTGTGCTTCATATCGTTTAACTCAAAATGTACTAATTAACGTATAAGATAACAAATTTCCTTATCGCCTTCTGAAAAATCTGTTAGAGAACGGAGAAGAGGCTGAACGAATCTACATTTCTATATAACATAACGCTTTTTGGAATACATCATTATTGCTTATTTATTTTAATCTTAATTATTTAAATCTTAAAGTTTAGTTATAACTTAATGATCATATTCAATGAAATGTTTTTTTTCATTATCAAAATGATTAGAGATAAGATAAATTTCAGCTTCTAAATTACAATATTTCTTATTGATTTCTTATTTTAAATATCACAAAGAATTTAAATATAACTAATATTTCATTCCTCTATAAAGTCACACCAAAAAATATTGATACTATGGAGTTAAAGCATACAATGTTGGAGCTTATATCAGGTGAGACTGTAAATTATAATTATATGAGTATTGATTCTAGTGTCAAATGATCCGAATAACACAAATGAGTTCCCAATTTAATTCCTTCATACATTATATCCATCAAGAATGGCACTCCATTTATTGAAGCTGAAACTTGATGCGTTTATCATGTTTCTAAGAAATCTCAATCCGATAGTATTGCTCAATTGCACGAGATTGATTATTAACACATTGAAGACGGTATATTGTGAAAAGCACATATTTTGCATTTATATTTTACTCTCTGTGCCGTTTTACTTGTAGACTGTAAATGAATTGAACAGTGCACAACAGTTTTATTTACTTATAATTGCAGTTTTTTATACGATGTTGCTTGGAATTCTAAATAACGAGAATTAACGTGACCCGTCTCCAACGGTTGAAAAATAAAAGAATTTGAATTCACATCATTCGTCTTCAATGTGTGAGTAGTGCGTATCTCAACTGCGTCAAAGCAGAAATCATAACACGTAGTTGATAAAGATGAAGGGGGTTGCATTACTGGAATTTATTTGGTGCTAAGTGACAGTAAAATAAAGCATTGTCGATTTTCGGTAATATTGTCATTTGTTATGACTATTAACAAGAATGTTTATTTACCAGAACCCGTTTTCGGATATGGCCAACCATATGTAGCTTAAACTCGATGTCATTAAATCTAAGTATGTCATTGAATTTTTCTCCGTTATCTTAAACCGTTTATTTAATTTTTTTATCATTTCAACAATTTTTATTTATGAATTTCGCATTAAAAAATTTTGACGGGAAATTGCTGGTAGTTATTATATTTTCGTTATTATGTTTCGATAATTGGTTGCATTATTGAATTGATTTTTTACAATTTTATTGATCCTTGCGTTTATTATTAAAGCTTATCCAACAAAAAAATCCACAATTTTAACATTATCATCATCAAATTCTTATGTTAAATATACGGTCTAATTCGGTCCCGATGATCATTTGAAAAGTTATTGATTTCCACATTTTGTTTAAGTTTACCTTAGACATATGAGTAAAGTAATTAAAGGTTTTATTAAAGTAACATTATATTTAAACATGAATAAATGAATAAATATGCATAAAAAACAATTTTAATAATATAAAAGATATAATAATTCAAGATTAAAAATAATTATTTAAATTATATTTAGATATACGAGGTGTCCATAAAGTCCATGTGCAATTAAAATACCATCGTTACTAATTATCATTTTCCAAATTTCTAAAAAAATTTTAAATTTAAATTTTTTTTAAAATAAATATTTTTATTATTAAAAAAAAATCCCGTAATGAATGACTGCTGTCCACATTTTTGTTCTTTTGTATGTATTTTTATTAGCAATATATTATAATCACTTGAATAAAGCTGTGCCGAAAATTTGTGTGAATATCAGAAAAACCTCGATATCTTTACTGATTCAAAGTCAATTTTTTAATAAATATAATATCAATTTTATTATATGGTTGTTGTGTGTAGTATATATGTGCTTGTATACATTATTTTTTCTTGTATTTGGTCTTTTTTATATTTTTATTTTTCAACGTTATTATTTTTTTGCTTTGCTATATTAAACGGTTGTAATTTATCCAATATCCTAAATTTTTGTCCTTGTCTGAAGTAATTGTTTATTTTTTCTATAAATAAATTAATTATGCTTTAAACTATCTTAATTTACAGCTAAACCTGCAGTAATATACGCCCTTTAATGTAGGATCATATATACTTGAAGGCTACGAACTTTATGAAAACACTGTATATATTACTGCATATATAGATTACATACAAATTGATAGAAAATTAATTACCATTACTAATCTTTGAAATATTCGATTTTTGGCCCAAAAATAAAGAAAAATCAATCTTCTTGGAATGTAAACAGGTACCATTCCATCAGATTGGATAAATGCAGCAGTGTTAATATCTGATAATTATAACGAAATTAAAACTATTTTATGAAATGACATTTCAATCATTAAATGAATATATACAAAGCTGGCCCAGAGTTCGGGACTTCAGGGATTTCTCCCAAGGCCCCGCGTTTTCATATTTCTAACAATTATTAGTAACTAGAGCAAGTTTTTGACACCAAATGCAACGTTTGTTACTAGTCGGATGTTAACGTAGGTCTTTCCTTGCATTAAAATTATAATTTTTGATGATATTATCGAGGAATTAGCAGTAAGAAAAGTTTGTACGAAATAAGAATAAAATAAGAATATTATGTTATGTATATTATTGAATATATTGAAGAAATAAATATTTCATTAAATAAATTGATAAAATTATGTTCATGTATCATTTCTTCCTTTTTGGGAATTTAATATTTTCCTGAGGCCCCGCAAAACCCACAGCCAACCCTGTATATATGTATGTATGTATGTATATATATATATTAGGGGTTCTCAGACAAGATCCCGTATGAAAATGCATTGGTGGTCAATTTTTCGAACCATTTTCATTGAAACAACATTGAACTGCAAGATAGCGTTATTGCTGAACTAATTCAGAAAGTCTGGAGAATAGTACGAATGTCTCGTAAATCACCTCTTCAAAACGAAATTCTTCGAAAATACGTAAAAATGGGAAACAGTAAATATCTTAAATTGATATTGGATGTAAAGATAAGGTAGAAGAGCCTTCTGGGAATGTTGGAGCGGTTTATTACTTTAAAAACATGCATATTGACAGCATTGTTGGATATTATGTTGAATACTCTGGATATTGACAATATTTTGTATTTAAGTTTTTCTAAATATATTTATGGATTTGTAAATTATTTGTAAATTATATTTGTAAATAATCGTATGTCATTTGTTGTTGATTTCAAATGTATTAAATTATGGAGCAAAATAATTTTGAATTTCAATTTTTAAATGTTAAAATTAAAAACTATAAAATATTTTAAAATCTTTAAATATATATTTAGTATAGATTAAAATATAATTGATTATTTAATTAATTTTTTAAAGAAAAATTAACAAAATCTAAAATATCTATAACGTATATTACCAAATAGTATCACTACACCTAATAGTATCATTAATACTACACCATAACTAAATTCATTTATATTTAGTGATACTATTTAAATAATATCACCATATTAAAACATTGAAATAATCTGTCAACATCAAATTGTTTTATTAATATCTAAACGTATTTTCTTTTGTTGTAAACAGTCATTAAATTAAGATTATATTCCAATCAATATAATACTGGAGATATATAAAAAACATTCCGTACAAAAAATGGGCAAACGAACTTTTACTATTGCTTTCAAAAAAGAAGTCATTCAATATATGTCAAAAGGAAAAACATGTTATGCGGCAAAACAGTATTTTGAGAAGATGAACGGGGAATTTTACGACCAATCTATGTTTCAGCAATGGTATAGACAGCGAGATAAGATAAATCAAAGATCTTCATGCATGAAACGTATATTTGGGGGTGGTAAGAAAACAAGTTTGGGCAACATCGAGCAGATATTAGCTGATGAGATTATTGATCTCAGAATTCAGAAAAGAAAAGTGACCAGAAGATTTATTTGCGATAGAGCCGTATCTATGGCAAATGAGCTTCAGGTCGATTTCAAGGGCACCGGGAATTGGGTTTCAGGGTTCATGAAAAGGAACGGATTTTCTCTTCGGCGTGGAACAAACATGACAACATTGTCTGACGAGGAATTAATTACACGATCTGTGAGCTATATGAAGTATTTAAAATCCCGTATGATTCATATTAATATGCAAAAGACTTTATTGGTGGATGAAACAGCCGTTTATTTTGAAGATTTAAGGACAGAAACAGTCGATTTATCAGGTGCAAAACACGTGGTTATGAAGTCCACTGGATTTGCATCAATGCGTGTAACAGCAATCATATCAGTTTGGGCGAATGGGAAAAAGGCGATGCCATTGGTAATCCACAAAGGTAAGGATGGTGGTTCTGTTAACGAACAAGACAGAATGTTATTCACTACACAATCTAAATCGTGGGTCAATCAAGAATTGATTATTAAGTTTATTGATCGCCTGTTCCCTTTGATTGATTATAGTGAAGGTAAGTGTATTGTTTGGGATTCTTGTCGTGTGCATATAGGTAAAAAAGTTAAAGAACATTGTTTTAGACGAAAAATTGAAATGATCGTAATTCCTGGGGGTTCTACACCGTATCTTCAAGCAGGAGATATAGGCATTTTTCGATCATTAAAAAACATAATATTCAGACGTATAAATGAATGGAAGAATTCAGAATCTGTTGAGTATACAAGAAATGGGAATCCAAAACCACCAACATTTTCATTGGTCAATTCGTGGGTTAGGGAATCTTGGGATGATATGAAAATCGAAACTCTTAAAAATTCAATAACAGCAGCAGGTTTTAGCGAAAATTATGAGGATTGGCATATTGCCAAACACGATGTATATGGAGTGGAGTTCTGTAAGGCGTGGATTTCTTCAAACACCGAATCCCGATTAAATAACGAGTCTATACTTGATGAAAATGATTATTATGAGGACGTTGAGTATTTGGATGATGATGATGAATAAATTTTTGATAATTATCTAAACTTATTTTTTATTAAAATGACCAAAGCACTGAATAATATCACTATACTAACTCTAATATCTAATATATTTTTTTTTGATGATATTATTTTTATAGTATCACTGATACTATTCGGTGATATCCGTTAGTTTTTTTCTATTCTACCCGATTATGGCAGGAAAATTGTCGAAATATATCTTGAAACGAATGTTCGAGTAGCGCTTTTTTATAATTAAATCATCACCTTGTTTATTTAATTATTTTAATTTAAATTAATTAATTATACTTGGCTAAGAAACACAAATAATTCAGCCTTAAGTTCTACTTTCTTAAATAAATATTCAAATCATTTATTGCACGATTAATAGTGCTTAATAATACATTTAATGCTTTATTTTCGGAGATTTTTCGTTTAATGTTTTCTAACGTGATTGAGCAATCCTCGTCAATTGTTTCTTTAATTAAATTGTTAACTTCGTTAGTAAATATCCTTTTTCTACCTGAATTTTTAGAATTAGTTATAACACGTCCGCTCTCTTTATAGATCTTTATTATTGAAGCCATCGTTTGGTAATTAATTTTCAAATCAATTGCAGTGGGTTTCCCAGTGTCGAATTTTTGAAAAATCAATACTCTTATTGATATGTCAACATTTCTTCTACGTCCTATTTGAGTATTGTGTTGCTGTGAGTATGCTTCAGAATTTGTGATAGAAGTATTATTTTCGATATTTGTGTTTTCAGTACATTTTTTCCGCCATAAACCTTTAAATTTTAATTGATTTATATGTTTTTAATTTGCTATAAAATTATTTAATCTTTTTGATAAAATCATTACACATTTTATTAAAATTATTACACATTTTGACAAAGTTATTAATTTTTTAACAAAGTCTATGAAAGATTTAGGAAAACCATGTAAATCTAAAAAACTATAGATCTACAGTTTAAATTGAAAAAAAGTAAAATTGAAATAGAATGTTGTAGATCAATGATAGAGGAAAAAAGAAGTTTTTATTACATTCCCATTTCACTCGTCGAACTCAAATTCAAAGAAATATTATACTATCACAATAATTTTTTTATTTAGTTTCCTAAGCAACAGTAAAAACAAACCTGAGGCTTTTCGTTTGTGTCCTTTAGAAATATGGGATTTCTCTAACTTTTTTTTGAATAAATAATTATTCCCAAGCGACATTAATTGATCTTTAATCCATCGAAACAAATATATAATGAAGCTATCTCTATTGTATTTTCCAAGATGCCAGTCTAAACTCGATTCTTCATTGATGGAATTCAACAATTGGTTATGGTAGCAATCTCTGATATCACTCAGCTGGAATGATAAAAGTAATGAATATATTAGAAATCATACTTCCATTCGACGCATATCGATAGATAGAACAGTGACAAAAAATGTAATCTGGAGAAAAAAATCTGTAGATAGACCAATTAATGCCAGAAGAAAAAATTCTTGAATAGCAGGATTAAAAGTGAAAATTCCCAAACTAAGAATAAAGATTTCGGATATCAAATTCTTTGAAATAGCCCAACCTTCTTTCTCTAAACCTATAATAGTAGATGTTTCGATTATCACTATTATTATTTAGATTGTATTATTATTACTATTATTATTATTATTATTATTATTATTATTATTATTATTATTATTATTATTATTATTATTATTATTATTATTATTATTATTATTATTATAATTATAATTATTATTATTATTATTATTATTATTATTATTATTATAATTATTATTATTATTATTATTATTATTATTATTATTATTATTATTATTATTATTATTATTATTATTATTATTATTATTATTATTATTATTATTATTATATAATTAATTATTAATATTATTAAAAATTATTAATATTATTATAAAAATAAATGTTGAATTTCAACCTTGAGCAATGCGGTGTTTCACTGGCAAATCCACGGGTGTCGCAACTATCGACTTCGTGATCACTAGAGTATTTTCTAGGCCAATAATTACAACTAGATAAGGGAAAATCTCGCTTAAAATAATATTTTAAAGATTATCTTCATGCTCAGTAAGAAAATATAAACCTGCCTGGTAACGAGGGGACAATTATTCCAATATATATGCAAATTCCAAGAGACATGTAAAGAGAAGCTGCAACAGTAAAACAGGCACTAAATGCTAATCCTAATTTACTTTTCACCATTTCAATTTTTCCTGAAAGAATTTATTACAATTTTTATGCAAATTAAAATTTTATCATACAACAGCTTCATCTACACAATTTTTCAAGTTGATCAAAATGTAAATAGTACTAGTTATAGTTCATGAGAAATTCGTTTTCTACGAACAGAAATTGGTATTTTCTTCTTAAAGTAATCAGCCATCTTTTACAAGACAAAATGACAGATTCATTCAACGCCATTGCGGGAAATTTTCTCGTTTATATATTATTTGATGAATGAAAAAGGATTGTGCAAAGAAACAAAAGAACCATAAATCTGTCAAGTTGTCAATAAATATTATTTATATTCCAATAGTAACAGGTTTCCAAAATCATTTACCATTGGAAGTCAACACGATTGTTGTTGTTTGGCATTCAAAGGGTTAAATCACTGTTTTATTTTAAATCACTAAATTCTATTATTTATTAAATTATTTCTCAATACTTTCTTAAATAATTATAATATTAATATTAATCCCAATAATTAAATCTAAATTAATTATATATTATAAAAATTTAATCGCTTAAAAAAAGATTAACGATAAATCGATTAATTAATCTTTAAATTCTGAATCCATATTATTAAAATATTAAATTATATAATTCTCTAGGTATGTTTGTCCATAACGCAATATTTATTATAGATTTCATTGTATGGATTTTTTATAATAGAATTTATATACCAATATAATTCTCCATAACGCAATATTTTAATGAAATTTTAAAATTTTATGCTATGAAATCTTAATTAATAATGCAATTGTAATAACATATAAAAATTCAAATATTGAATGAAGTACAATTATAATTATAATTACAAAAGTTTATTATGATGAGAAATAAATATGATATCTAAACAAAATATCTAAACGGGTTATTTGAACAAGTTTAAGGGCGGGTTAATAGTTTCAGTTAATCGTTGTTCATGATCCACTCAAAAATTTGAAATTTTCCAAAATCTCATGCGTTATTCAACGAAAACTATAGATATAACATTTAATAAAAATAAACGAAACTTACTGACAGAAAAGTAAACATAAAGCATCAATATTAAATAGGTTATCAAAAGTGGTAAATGAGAAGAGAAATATGTTTGATTATTATATAATAATTCTTCACCGGAATCCATCGGCTCATGCACAGTAATATTATACTTTGATTTCAAATTTGAAAATAAACTATCTAAAAATCTAAAATAATACAAATTAATTCTGAATTATCTAAAAATTATATGGAATTAAGTCAGATCGGTTCGTAACAGTTTAGTGCAGGGGTAGGGAACCTTTTTATTTCCTTAGGCCACATTGAAATATGTCGCCTTCAAATGGGGCCGCAGTCAAAAGTATTTTAACATTAATTAATTTCATTTTAAATCTTTTGTTTATATACAGTTAATAATTAAAACAATGTTTATAATCAGTCTCCAGATTTGAAAAATGCAGCTGTACGAAATATTTTGGAAAATCTTTATTATTTCTGAATCGAAAAATTGATGCAAATAAGTCATCATTTCACAAATGAGTGCTCAATAATCTTATTTATTCGTCTACATACGTTTTGTATTTATGGGTGTGAATGGTTGACTTTTATATTTCGTTCTTTGTATTTTTATTTTAGTATTTTTAATTGTAAATCCTCAAAATTCATGGTTTTTTATATAAATTAAGATTTATTTCGATAAGGCTCCGGAGGCCACACATGAAGCTCCGGGAGGCCACAGGTTCCCCACCCCTGGTTTAGTGCCAAAGCAATATCACATGTTTTATCGGAAAATTTCTCAGTAAATTATTAGTTAATGATAAATGGAAAGATTTCAATACTTAAATATGATCTTGACACAAAGTTCAAAAATAAGAATTTTTGATTAAAAATATTAACTTACTGTTGGGGTTTTCGATGAAATGTGAAATTTATCTAACGCCTTAGTTGACAACAATAACGAATTTCAGAAAATATAAACTTTTATTGATCAGCACAATTAATTAGGGATTTTACAACGTTACAAAATGATTCAATTGACTATTGAGTGCTTACTGCAACACTTTTGGATGAATTCACCACTAATTAATTCACTGTTTCTGATTACAATAGCTGGTAGACTCGATATAGTTGCTTTCTTGTTTTAACTTGAAAATATTTGAGATAAATAATTTTTAATTCTCTCAGCGACATTTTATGTATTCACGCATATGAAAAAACATTTGCGAGGAAAAATCTATCAGAATGCTGGAGATTTACAACAGGATGAGGAACATTTTTTGAAAAATCAAAGCCCAATTTTCTTTAAAATAGCCTTTTTGAACTCTTGCATCACAGGATGAAATGTATAGATTACAATGGGGTTTATATTGAAAAATAAATCTAACATACTCTTGTTCATTTTGTACTTGGTCCGGGTACTTTTTGAACGCATCACATATATATCGGTGTTAATTGTTTAGTGGATTAAGTATTCGCGTATACGCGTGATTTTAAATTATATTTAGAATTTCAAAAATTTTTGTTGTGATAGATTAAACGTTCAAGTCCAATATAAGGATCCTAAACGTGAAATATAAAAAGATTGTCTGCATAATCTGTCTTTCAACTTTCTATTATAACTAGTCATAAAACTGGCACACCAAAATATTGTTATTAAATGTCGTATGTTAACAAAATATCCACTTCTCTGCATTTCCATTTCTTTATAAACTATTTTTTATTATCAATATTTTTATTTATTTAACATGAATTTTCAGTACAGCCTTTTTCAAGAGTGTTTTGTAAATGAAAATGATCCTGTATAATTTCCCCATCCAGAAAACCCGATATTCGTTTAAAACAATCCCGGGATTACAATAATTTTTATGTTGGTGTGATTTGCAGAAATTAGATATATGCATATCAATATATGTAGTATTTATTATCTAAGTCAGGGCTTCTTAAACTTTTTTCATTTACGACCCCATTTATGATTGCGAGTTTCCTAGCGACCCCATATAAATATAACAGAAAGATAAATAAGTATTTTTTGATGATTTATTTATTATGTAACAATACACATGAAAAAATATAGTTTTAGAATTCGTTTTGAAACATACAAAAATTTAAAATTAAATTTAATGAGATGGATGTGCCTGTTTTTTATTGCATAACAAATTAAATCTTGGTGGAATGTTTGACACTGCTGGACGTAAGACCTCTTCAACATTTTTTAGCGATGAACGATATTGGGATTTAATATGTGTTAAAGCTGAGAAAGTAACTTCACATAAATATGTGGTTTTGAATGGCAGAAGCACATTTAACGCCATATCAGCGATTGTGGGAAATTCAGTTCTAGTTCCGATCCAGAATTCAGTCAAGGGCTTTTTTGGAAAATGTAGTTTTAGGTTTGAGTCACTCGAAAGCTCAGCAAATTCCTCTTGTGCTTTAAGTGGCAGGTGATCAATCTCACTCAAGTCAGTCCAAAACGGTTTTTTCACAACGATGAGAAAGGATAATTTCTCTGAAGTGCTTGTCCGCATGGCATCATTTGTAAGTTTGTCGATATACGAGCCGGATTGGTTGCGAGAGGATTTAATAATGTCCCAAAATCGCCTAACACTATGAAAATCAGAAACGATGTCATAAATGAAATAAGCGATAAAATTAATAATGGTTCAAAGTTTTCTATTTCCTTTGATGAGTGGACCTCATCCCGAAACTATCGCTATATGAACTTAAATTTACACGAAGTAATTTTTGGAATTTGGGTTTAATCCGAATTTTTGATTTGATACCAACTGAAAAGTGTGTATTACTGCTTAATGAAAGACTTTCATTGTTTAAAATCGATCTCAAGGATAGTATTGTTTGTATTATGACCGATGGAGCAAGCGTGGTAAAGAAAGTAGGAAAAATTCTACCAACTGATCAACAATTGTACTTTTCACATGCCATACAACTGGCTATAATTTCTGTTCTATACAAGAATTATCTGAATTGGAAAATGAAAGCAACGTTATTGAAAATTTGGAATGTGAAGATGACGATGAGGAAGCAAATGATTTTGAATCTGAAAACAGCGAAAGTGATTGTGAAGAATATAATTTTGGAGTTGATAATAATTTAAATCAGGAAACATCTGAAGTAACAATAACCCATGAAATGATTGGACCGGTCATAAAAAAATTAGAAAAATTGTTCATATGTTTAAGAAATCACCAACTAAAAAAATATGTAAAAATTGATTTTGGGAAGGTCATACATTTGAAAAGTGATTGTAAAACACGATGGAGTAGCCTACTCTGTATGGTGGAAAGATCTCATATGTTAAAAAATTGTATAACAAAGGCACTGATTGACTTCACCATTGACGATTCGTTAAAAATGGACGAATATGAGTATAAAATTTTTATGGATTTAGTTAATGTTTTGAGTCCAATTAAATTAACAGTTGATACGATTTGTCGACGCGATGCTAATTTTATAACCGCCGATATTGCATTAGAATTTATGTTGAAAAAGCTGGAACAGCAAAATTCGTACATCAGTCGAGAAATTTCTTCAGCTTTAGTTATTCGAATTAAAGAGAGAACTCAATTAAGCAGCTTAGCTCAATATCTGCACAACGGTCATAATGATACAATGCAAATAACTGAAGCTTTTGTACCATCCACAAATTCTAAAAACAAAAAACCTTATGTTGGAGCTTCTTCAGAGATTGAATGCAACTGATTTAGCAACCGGAGTTATTAAGGAAGCCGCTGCCTTTGATGATATTAATGAAATATCAAGCGATGAAGATATACTTAATAAGGAGAAGTCTATGAGTGAGCAATTGAATCAAGCCCTGGAAAAAGGCTTTATATGAGCTAGAAAACTCCCAGCAAGAGTTCAAAATACATTGTCAAAACTACAAAAAGAAATTTCATTGTTCGAAAGTGGTGGCACAAGAGGGGACTATCTCGTAAGAGTTTACAATTTTTTAATGACGATTAAGCCCACAATTATAGAGTCGGAACGGGCGCTTTCAGATGCTGGTTTGATATGCTCAAAAATTCGAAGTCGGCTAAATCATGAAACGATTGATACATTATGCTTTTTAAGATCGTATTTTCAACAAATAAATAATTGATCCCTTAATTTTTTAAATTATGAATATATTTTGAGCACAATGTGTGAATCTTCCTTTTTAAATGAAATATTATTTATTATGTAAGAGTATTTGTTTATAGTATTTTATAAAACAAAATAAATGATACCAAGAAATATTAATTTTGTTGATAAAAACGAATACCACTCATATTTATGTACCTGTTTTTCATTGATTCAAAAAGAAAAGACAAAATCCCTGAATTGAAAATTTTCAGGATTTTTGCAAACCCTACATTTACCTAACTCCTATTAGTACAGGATGAAAACACCATAAAGGTAGTTTTATTAAATAATTCGATATTGAAATTTGGAACACCTAAGGAATTACAGGATGATTGTGGAAAGAATTTCTAAGCTAAAAGTATCAAAGAACTAACTAGGACAGCAGAAATTGAGTTGATATTTTCAAGTCTGTTTTATTATAATACTAATGGTGTAGTAGAAATACAATTAATTAACGCGTCACTCAAAGATGGAATTAAAAAGGATGGGCAGAATTAATACCTCATATAGAAAACTACTGGAGTAAGTTCTGCAGAAATTATATTAGAAAGAAAAATTAATAGATCGCAATGCCATAGTAATAATGGAGTATATAGAACAGATATTATGTGGAAATTAGAAGCTATAAAACTGCAAGCAAAAGAAATTGGTACAGCTAGGAGCCTAGAAATCTTTTGAATCTCAAGACATTTATGAACATTATAGTCCATTGACATCAACAGAAGAAAAATAAATTCACGATAATATTGATTTAAATAGACAAAGTTTGGAGAAGAGTTTACGAAAAGACCAAATCACTGTCTTGGTCGATAGAAATTCTGGTAAAGCATTTTCAAATAAAATGTCCGGCTTACAAAAACTGGCAACTTCTTTGAGTAAAATTTCCCAACGTCATTTCAACCGATGACACTGTAAAGGCTTGCGCTATATACAAATTTTATTTAAATAGTCAATGACACAAAATATTTAGTGTGCTCCGCTCCTCATTTACCACTGTGTATTGTTATCGTGTGTGCCTTGTTTTCTTGATAATTATATTTTGTTATTTTTAGCGTATGCTATTATTCGATTTTCTATGGTGTAATTATTATACGATCTTTAATGAATTATTCTTTTTTGTTTTGTCACATCAATTGAATTTAAATAGAATTATTTTTTCGTTGGAATTTGATAATTGAATTGTCTTTTTGGTATTTCAAATTAAACACATTTCTTCTCATTTTTAAAAGGTTTATGGTGTCTTTTATGGTAATCAAGCATCCAATAATTTATTTCAGTATTGATAAGCATGTGACAATTCATCCAATCACAATACTTAGTATTTTCGATCATAGTGTGCTCCAAAATTTCCAAATTTTTGGTACTTTAATGGAAGTATATAAGCCATCAGATATAAAGTCACCTCCACAGATTCGGTGAAATAAGAAATTTGAAATAAAGATCACGAGAGAAAAGAAGGACTATATACAGCAAGAAAACGAGATTATGAAATAATTACTGATTAATAGACCAAAACCGGAGAATCATATCAAGATATATTGAAAAGATAAAGCATTTTAAATGGAAGGAATAATATACAATAATATAGTTTAAATGTTATAAGTGTGATCAATTAATTGAAATAACTATTGATATTAAATTTGTATATTAAAATCGATATTAAATTATAAATATAATTTAATTAAATTTAAACAATTTTTAAAGCTAGATTTAATATTAAATTTAAAATGTCTTACGTCTTATCGTATTTCTTAAGTAAAAATGTTATTGCGTAATTAATTTTGTGATTTTTCTTCTTTGTAAAAACACTTGATATACCCGTTTTTAACCAAGGCAAACCAAAAAACATTTCTGGAAAAAATTATGAATATAATTATGACAAATAATTATTGAAACCTTTAATGAAACGTTTTCGTGAGTTAATAGTTTTCAATATATTTCCATCTGACCAAAATTTATCAGTTTTCATTTCCCACAACTGTAATGGGGATAAAAACAAGCAGGAAAAAGTTGGAAATAAATTTAAACTTTTATCGTTGACATTAATATCGCCAGTTTCTAAACATGCTTCTAAATAGTCTTCTCGAAACTAAATTATTTTAAAATTTATTAATTAATAAATATAAATTTTCATAACAATAACTTTTATTTCATTGACAATCTTAAAACATTCCGATAACGCTTCATAAACAATTTCAATAGGATTGTTTATGTCAGATCCAACCAGTTCCGCGTGATTTTGAACTATAATTTGTTGAACATAACCAATAAGCTGTTTATCGTCCTTTAAAATTTTAATCATTCATTTTTATATTTAAAATATTTAAAAAAATGCAAATTCATAATTTAACTAATTATAACAGTAATCTAAATTAAGATATTACTGAATATAAGTTAACCAAATCATTGAGAAAAATCTTTCTTTGGTGAAATGGAGTATTACAATGAAATGATGTATTCAATAAAGGATAGCTAAAATAACAAAAACATTACACATTCATAAATTCATCAGAATACTAACCATGAAATAATTATAACGCTAATTACTCCAGCAAGAATCAATATAGGGTGACTAGCACAAAATTTCCCATAATTATAATATAATTTCTCAATTTTGTTGCGAAAGTTATTTTTATTTTGAGGCAACTTACCATTCATAATTTTGTGTTTATACTCAATATTAAAACAAACTCAATGCGAATTCAAAATAGCATATTTAGAATTTAAATAGAGTGCAATAAAATTTGAAGTGATATCTTTGTACATTTAAAAATGTTTGTTGTAAGAAATTTTTTACTGTTGTAGAAATTTATAAACGCGAATGAAATTTTAAAGAAAAAATGATCATTGCAGATCTGATTAATTAAAGTTTCACAATTTACAATTCTTTCAGCATAATCTTCCTGTGCTCATTAGTGATGAGAGTGTACGTTAATAATAGTGATCACAAAATTAGCGAGTGGTTAAAAATAGTGACCATCAAAACAGCGATTTATTATATAAATCGAAAATGTTCGGAAATGTTTAATATTAAACTTGAAGACTCAAGGTATGCCCAATTCCACGCAGATAATCCAATATTGGTCAAACACTTCCCGGTACGATTTCTTTATGCAAACAAGTATAAGCTTGCAAATAACGAACCGATGCATTGTCATGTCAAATCGCAGAACTAGGTAAATAATTATTAATTTTGAATTTCAAAATAAAGTAGTTACTTTTTAATACTTCATATTTTATACTAAGTACATAATTTAGAAATTATTCTAATGGATTATATTTAATTGTTTACATTTGTCATGTTATAAATTTCTTATTCATAAACGTTAATCTAAAATTGGTCTTCAATTATTTTTAGGATGGAACTTGCTTTATCGAAAACTATACCATGTGAATTTATATGAGTAAAATGTAAGAATTGTTCCAGAAGTTAAATATACATGACACCCCGTAAACTTTTAATACCACATAATATGTATATCGTTGAATTAAATTTGGTCCTACTCAAAGTTAAATGAATCCAGATTTCAAACGACTCAGTCTTTCTTTCGCAATAAAAGATTTTCTTTGTTTTTATTAAATCTATGTAATATCTAAGACTTAAGTATTTTACAATTTCTTTTTGTTCACATAAAGTAACTTGTGAATCCTCAGTTTCTCTATTGCTTAACATATTTATACATATTTGTTATCTTTACTATATGAACTTTACTTTGACGTTCTAATGCATTCCTATTTATTCGAAGTCAGCGAAGTATTGACACCTCAAAGTAAAGACATTCTTATCACTCCACAAAATGAAATACATTATATTGTTTGAGTTAACAATATTCAATAATTTGTTTTAACTATTGGGCCAGGACTCAAAAAGTTTTAGAATGGTTTAAACGTATTGAAAAAATATACACATGTAACGTCAATAAGTTGAATTAAACTATGTAATGGTGCATCAAATAAAACTGAATAAAGTATAAATGTTAAGGACTAGTAAAAAATACAATTAAAAGTATATAGCGCGATAAGTTTCAAGAACAGATATTTTTATGAGTTACTTAGGTATTTGGTATTTGTCGGTACTAGTTTCTGGCTTTTCGGTGCCCTTATTCAAATCAATCGAACAACCCAGCACAGTAATTTTTATTCAAAATTACCACATTTGCTTACACTTTAACCTTTGGCGCAGGTATAGATCTTCAAACTAACTAATTTACTTTCAATTTGGAGATCTCGGGGCTTTCACATAATCTAATTTTATAATTTTGTTGACAACCGGGGTTTCTTAAACTCATTAGTTCGGGTTTCCAATTAGCTCGAGATTTTCAATAAACAATAACTTTTAATTAATAGCAATTTTCTTTAAATATTTCTTTTTAGGGACCTTCCTTTGAATTTATTTAATTATACTTGAATTCGCCTCATCATCCTCCCAAACCAGTTTCCCACGCTAAATATTTATTTATTTATTTTGATTTTTAATTAATTTTTTTCACTCCAATTATTATTTTGGATTTGATTTTTTAATTGATTTACATCTTATTTTTGTTTTGACCTTATTAGTGATTTTTTTAGGAAATTCATTTAAATGAGCATACGAAAAATATCACAATAGTCCAGCAACATTTCGAAACATTTAATTTAAATTTATAATAAATTATTTTATTTAATTTTCTGTTGATATATATTTATAATATAATTTTGAACAATTTCTTGCAAAGTTTTGAAAATTATATAAAATTTTGCAATTCTTGAGATTCATAATAGTTCAATAAATACCGTATTTTCGCAATTTTATATATTTTCTTACTGATTTAATTATACTTTCTTTAATTTGGCTGTAAAAATAAAAAAATATATTTACATAGGACGTTATTTTAAGGGTTTTCCATAGTTGTACATCATCATGTACAAATTCTTAATTAAATTGATATTATAAAAATGTTTAGATTTTTCATTGTTTGTCGGTACGAGTGAGTAAGACTGTGTTCTGTTGCTGATCTCAGTTACAAAAATAAATTACTCCCGAATATATTGAAGAATATAATGACAAATTTTAAACTTTCAACATCGAATAGTTGGTACATCATGATAAGCTACAGTAACATCAACATAAGTAACATAGTAATACTGTAATACATATTTCAATAGCAATAAAAATTCAAACCATCAACCCTTTACATCGTTTACAATCTGGCGGCTTATATTACTTTTCTACCGAAACCTCAAAATCTGCGGCTTATGATCGAGTGAGAGTTATAATCAGAGGCGTCATATATCCGCTAAAATACGGTATTAATAATTATAAATGAATTTAAAAAAAGTCTAAAGAAATATTATTTAAAACACTTTTGTATGAAATGAAATAAAATCTATAAATAAATTTCAGTTGGTTTTGATTGATTTGTAGAAATAATCAATTGTCTAGCATATTGATCAGCACGAATCATTTTTAGAAAATCATGAAGTTTAAATAATGAATTTAAATTATTTTTTACCCTAACTATTACTTCCTGAATTCATATAAAAATATTTATTGCATATAAAATAATTAATACTTTCCAATGTGCCCGTTCAATCACTCGTTGTTGTATTCATTGAGCTAGAAACAGATTATAAACCACTGCCTGCCCCTCATCCACAATTCTCCAAGAGCGCTCAAAATTGCATACAATCATTGGTTACATGTCATAGGCATGCATCAACATCTCGAGCTTTGTTGGCCACATCTGGCCAGCTGCAGGCTGAGTTCTTGTGAGCTTCTCGTGCCCCGGAGTCATAGTAGATTATTCTGAACATGTAGAATTTTAATTAAAATACTCGGCATTCTCTCTACGGTTCCTTTACTGAATAGGCAACAAACTTGTTCTAATATATTATATTTGAAAAATTGGTAGTAATAATAAATTTAATTTTACTTTTTCACTAATATTATTATTAAAACCCATTTTAAAATTATTATCTTTTCAATTAAAATATTTTTTAAATATTTCTATTTCTATTTAAATTAAAATTAATTTAGTAAATAAAATTAAAATCTATCAGTTTCAACAAAATAAAAACCCCACTATTTTGTAACACAATAGGGCTTTAAAAAATATTTTTTTATAAAACCATCGGAAAATATTATTACCAACACCATAGATACTATATCTATTCATTCAAACAAGTTCCATCTGATTATAATTTTACCGCCAGCATTCGGTTTTCATTTTTCTGCGGACGATTGTATTGAATTTGTATGAAGTAAGCCTTTTTTAAATATTTCAAGTGTACATTTTTTTTCGGAAATTTTGTTTTGCAAAAACCAATCCAACATTTCTAGTTAGAAATAACTCTAAATGAAAGAAACCGGAAGAAAATTCGAATGGAAATTTATTTTTAATAATGATTTTGTGTAATTGATTTTTCCCCCAATTTCAATCAATGTTAAATCAATATTAAATTTTTTTAATCGATAAATTGAAAAGTGTTTAAATAGAGTAAATCACTATGATGTGAATTATTTACTATTTCGACTGTGATAAAACAGAAATATGATATGCTATCAGTTGTTTGATTCTTTGGTTTGCCAAGGTGTAAAGTTACAGGCAGATGGCATCCTTATATGAAGTTGTGATTGTAAAAGTGAAAGTTTCAGATCTTTATTAAACTTAATTAAATTTTAAGCCACAACCAATTAATTTTTATTCTAATAATAATAATAAAAATAATAATAATAATAATAATAATTATTATTATAATAATAATAATAATAAAAGAAAATGTAACAAACAGACATTAGGATAAGCCTTTGATACAAATATTTTTATTACGTGAAAATTTTTGATTATAAAAGAATCTTGAAAATGATAATTTTGTAATCGAGAATCTGCGTCTTAAAACTTATTTTATTACTTATTTGTTTAAAAATAATGAAAATAATATTAATAAAAAAACAAAATATATTAATTTTATGTGATTTTTTATGTCAAAAATGATTGTAAATATTTTCTAACTCATTGCGTATTACTCGCTATCCACAGTATTGCCTCACAGAATACTCGAATGCATGGTGGAATAACGACAATTACCTAATCAAACTTGAGAGAAGGTATTTATCCGATCTAGTATCAAGCGTGCCCAGTGAAAAACTCTTTAGCGACGAGGGACAAATCTTCTCAGATCGCCGTTGATTTTTGAAAGGTAAAAAAAGAAAATTGCTAGTAGTTCTCAAGTACAACCTGCCAATTTCTTTCAACTGTTGAATATTGAGACAAGAACTGGAAATTGCAAAATGTCAGGGACACATTCAAGGTCAAAGAGTCGGAAATAAAAAAAAATTCAAATTTATGCACAGTCAATTTAATAGTTAAGTTTGTGAATAGCTGAAAAAGATTCTGAGATTAAATTACAAAAGTTGAATGTTCATTCTTCATTGTTGAAACTCTTCGTTTGTAGCCGCGTAGATTAGTAGCCTTGTCATCAGTGACTGACTGATTGACATAAAGACGGTATGAGACTCGAACACACAAAAAAAATAAAGCAATCATTAAAATATTTTAAATTCATAAACAATTGGGTCCCCAATATGTACATCAGCAATCTGGACAATCGGGAATTTTCAATTTGCCAA
This sequence comes from Schmidtea polychroa, assembly GCA_959609185.1. Classification (NCBI taxonomy): domain Eukaryota; kingdom Metazoa; phylum Platyhelminthes; order Tricladida; family Dugesiidae; genus Schmidtea; species Schmidtea polychroa. The sequence continues at coordinate 77,806 of CAUHTR010000429.1, read as the reverse complement.
GAATCGTTAAGTATGTAAATAAATGATATTTAGTCATAATTAAATACATTGAATTTTTACAAGTTACCAAATCAGTCAAAAATATTACTTTAATTAACTATCTGTTTGAAAATAATATTGCTTTAAGTGTTATTTTCTAAAAATCTGTTCCATTTGTTTTAAATAAACCTATAAATCCATGCAAACGTGACGTAAGAACACAATTTTATGATTTTTACAGACTGAAAATAAGCTAAGGAAAAGAAAAATATATTCTCTAAAAAAGTCTTGATAACAAATATGTCAAAAAAGTGCATAGATATAACAAATTCAAACAATTAAATGATAATTTAGGCCTTTTGCTGCGGATAATATATTTAATTAAAATAAAAAAAAATTCAACAATAGGAAGGCTATCTTATAGTCGAACATTTTTTCATTTGTATTAAATATATTATTCGCAGCAAAAAAAATTATCATATCCTCCACTCAATTCATTCAATTTTGGATGATATGAACTAGTATGGATGGGCTTCACTCTAAAAACTTTAACTAAATTATTAAAAAGAATAATCACAAATTGGGTTCATTGATCGGTAATAACGTATTTGTTATGACTTTTAAATCACTTTCTGCAAATATTGAAATGACTAGAATCGCTTCAGGTCAACGAGAATTCCTATCCCTCTTGGTCACTAGATAACTGAACCCTTCCAATCGGGGTAGGGGTCCAACAGTATTCACATGCAACACTTCAAATCAGTTTCCCGTTAGAAAACTCTGAATCTGAAGTTTCAATCGCCTGCGAATTTTATTTCCATGGCATTCTACGCAGCTCCGACAACATTCTTGAATATATATTTCTTCATTCCAGGTCATAATGCTCTGAGTTTTTAGAGATGATAAATTATACTAACCCTAGGATAATAATACTGACATACTATTTTAATACTTTTACCCCGGTGCGGATCACCAGTGGCCCGAACTAACCTGTCCCATCTGGCGGTGCGTACCACCAGTGGGACGTATTTCATTGTGTTATTGGACGCATTATTAGAAAATTTAACGTATATTCACCAAAAACATTTATTTTTAATTACAATTATAATTAATAACGTACTTAATAACGTATTGTTCAATAACATAAAATGCTCCGCCAGATGATGCGCAGCATGAATATAGCCGTGGACGTGAACGTGTTAAATACTTCTGTAGATAAAATTTACCGAGCCATTCCAAATACTGATGTGTAAATTATTCAGTCTTCTTAAATAATATCACTAAACTTCTCTATATCTGCACTTTTCAGAGGTTGTGTCCTTATTGATTTTCTATTGAGATCGTCTTGGAATTGAATCCATTTATCAAGGCTCTTGACAAACAATATGCTACTACGTTATTTTTACCGACCGAATACTTAAAAGTAAAGTTTATGGTCTGTAAATATTGTAAATGTTTCTCTTCAACCATGCCGGAAAAGTGTTTCATCGCTTTTGCTATTGCTAAAAGCTCTCGACCGAATGCTGAATATCAAACTTGGGTAGGTGATAGTTTTCTTGAAAATTATTCTAGAAATGGATCCAATTGCCAGTTCTGATACGTCAGTTGTCAATGAAACCTCCTCTGTGGGATCCGGAAAAGTCGGTATTTGAATTTGTGCTGATTTTGATTTAACTTTTTCAGAAGCTGCTTCTGCTTCATTAGAGTAGATGATGGTTTGCCACGCCATTTTCCTATATGTTTGTGTAAAATTGACATTTTTCCAAATCAATTTGCATAATTTTATACAACTTTTCTAAAATTTTTATTACATGACTCCATGGGCGTCCGCAAAGGGGGCGCAAGTGGGGGCACTTGCCCTCCCCCCTGCATTTCTAACAATTCTATTTTTCGATTTTTTAATAGATGCGCTTAAACAATGTTTTAAAACCCAAGACAAAAAAAAATTAATCAAAAAATTTAATTTAAAGAAGCTTCCTTTTTTTTAATGTTATTAATTATATCTGGAAATCAATGATTTCAAATCATTTTTTTGTATAAAAACTTTCAATATTAATGGACGTTCTGGTTTTAAAAAAAGTGTTTTATTTTGTAAATAAACGAAAAAAAAGTCCTATTTTGTATAGTACCCCAAATATTTATTATACACATGCATTTTTTTCAACTCTCTTCCCTCCTAGAAAAATTGTCTACTTGGTAAAAAAAATATTTTTGCCCCCCCCCCCTGGAAAAATTCCTGCGGACGCCCATGCATGACTCTCATGTTCTGTATCATGCTGAGAAGCTATTATTTAGTTATCCACGTATGCAAGCACTAAATCCACAACCCCTAGTATTTTGTCAATGTTAGACACAATTCTATTCATGTCTTCTTCCGACATTGATTTATTAATTACAATTTTAAATTGAGGCGAGGTAATTATTAATATTGATACAACTATTGGTGAAAAATAACATTACTTTAATTTAAAATACTTTTATATAATTTAATATAGATTTTAATACACAAAATTAACACAAATAGTTATTTCAACTACATTGATCACACTTATTACATTTAAACTATATTATTTTTAAAATAAGGAGTTTTGGAACTCTTTACAGTCAATATGCCTTTGGAACGGTTGAAAGCATTCTTTAAATCATACGTCGTAGAAATTTTAATAATCAAAACGGTGTTTCTATAACTGTTTTGCCTATGTCCTTTTCAGCAACGAGTATTTGGTGATAAGCTTTTTCAGGTCAATTTTTGAAAATATTTTGCAGTCATTAAATATGAACAATGTCTGAAAATAAGGAAACTGGGTATGAATTTGATTTCTTAAGTCTATAAGTCTCGTATAGAAACCTCTTAGTCAAAGCTGCAATTAACAGCAAGGCTTTATTCTCAAAAGAAAACTTTCCATATTGCAAACCAGACTTTTAGAGATCTATCGTTTCCTAGATAAAATTCTAGTAGTTTAGGCTTTTCCACTTGGACACATTTTTCAATAGATAATTTTCAGTCAAATCGGTTTTGACATATACCTCCCTGTTCGTTAGGTTTTCTCCTGACACCATTTTGTCATACATTTGAAGATAACAAATTCATTAATTAATTTATTTATTTACAAGCTGAATTCAAACTTCTGCTTTTCTTGTTTCCAAACAAATTCAAACAAATTAATTTTCATAAATAAATAATTAATTAATTAGGTTGAATTATATTTTTCTATTCCGCAGGTTGTTTTCTCTTTTTAAATAGTTTTTTTGAATGTTTTGCAAGTTAATGGTAAAATGATGGTTCTGGACCATGAACTATTTGACTAAAACGGCAAAACAGTTCGGCCACAATTTCGTTAATATTATTTTCTACCATTTTTAACTTGTAGCCGTCTTCAGACACAAAATCTTTATAATGTAAATAATGACATTTTAAAGGGATCACAAATGATTTAAGCCTCTCAACAAAGCAATTTGATAGCAAGTTCAAAAAGCAACAAAAATGACAAAACATCACTGACACAAAAAGATTTGGATAATTGGATTATATAGATCAAAAGTGCACTTCAAATATGATTTCCTAAACAGTATATGAATAGCTTTTCTTTAAACAAAAATTAACTAGCTTAAAAAACGTGTCAATTGATTTCAGAACTTTGGGTCCAACATTTCAATGGTTTATTGCTAGTTTCAATTAGAGGTGAAAATGGAAATTTTCTCGGTTTTACAAATTTTTCTGTTGCAGTAACCTTATATGGGAGATTGGTATCCATATTATTAATATAACCGCTGATAATTTCCAATATGTTTTGGTGAAAAACTCAATCAGTTTGTTACAGTCGGATCTTTAAAAATTACAAATTAGTGCTTACATTCTTCATAATGATAAAACAAAATAAATTATAAATATATTGTTTGATTATATTTAAAGTTAAGTTTTTGAAAGAAAACAAAAAAAAATCATAGGTTTGACTATTTTTACACTGCAACTTTTATCATGTTTATTTTCCTTTGAAAGTTTAAGATCATTGAAATTTACTAGAATGGAGCTATCAATTTGTATTAAAGAATTATGGAGTGCCTCTATTGGATACATGTAAAAACTTGGATGTTTGTAAATCATTTTTAATATTAATTTTTTAAAAAAAACATTTTTTATTTATGTAAAATATAAATATCAAGGAAACAGTTGCTGATACATACCAATTTTTATTTTCTGATAAACTTATTATTCAAAATTTATTTGAATTTATATTTATTTATTTGTTTAAATCTATAGTTATTTATTGATCGCAAGTTATTTTCGATTCTTCATTACCAATATCTTGGTTCATATGTTTAAGAAAAGTATCATCAACATCCTGCTCTTGACCTGATAGTATTTTTTCCAGCGTATTAATGTATCGAATGGCTGATCGTAAAATTTCAACTTTACTTATCCGTTTATCTCGATTCGGTAACGGTAAACATCTGCGCAGTGTATCATAACCTTCGTTGACATAGCGAACCCGTTCTCGTTCTCTTTCATTGCGTCGTCGTATGAAACTCTGAGCACAATTATAATGATTGGAAAAATGATAAGGAAAGGGAACTGGATAATTGAAAGGATCTTTGTGATTTGAAGAAACTGAATTTCCATTTAGATTTATATTTTGATTGTTAACTGCCGTTTTCCGAGTTTTGCCAGATGGGATAGAATGAGCAGATAATGGATTATAAATTGTTGACATTTCTGGATAAGTAACCCAGTATGGAAGATTGGTATCTGTATTATGAATATCACTGTTTATAAATGGAGAAGGAGAAAGTTCTGACAGAAAATTGTACGAGTTATTTCTATACCGTTGCATTTTACTTGAGTTCTGCAATATTAAAGATTTTTTAGATATAAATATAAAAAAGAAATAATAAAAAATAATAAACAATACTTACTGAAATTAATAAGATTAATTATAAAATAATTATCTATTAATTTAAATTGATAATTTGGATAATATAAATTGAATACACTTTTCAATTGAACCAATTAAATTTAAGCGCATTAAATAAATTTTTAAATTAGATGTGATTGGATAATTTTTACGAACCGAAAATTGAGATAATGTGATACAATGCAGGTAATGCAGGTAACTATTGTAATTATTATCACATCTATTAAACGAAAATAAGTTAAATAGTTATTATTTTAAAATAGCAAGAATTAATTTAAAAATTATTTATTAAAATTCTTGTGGTTAAAAAAAATATGAATAAATTAAAATGACCACTAGTGGTTACAAATTGTGGGGGAACTGAAATTTAATAAAAAATAAAAGAAAATCTATTTAAATAGATAGTAAACTGCAAATCTAAAGTTAAAGAAATAACATCTGAAGGTCTAAATTAATTAAAAAAGTACATATCAAATTGTTTTCTAAAAACAAGCTGAAAAACAAAGTTTGAAAAACCCAAATTGTTTCCTGAATGATTTACTGCATAGGTGAATTAATTATTAGATTGATGGCTAACTGGAAAGTATAAAAAGGAGAGTGAAAGAGAAATTTGGTACGCAAATACTTTACAAAAATATTTTAAAAATCTAAGTTGATTATTTTGTAAAGTCATAACGAAAAAAGTGAAATTATTTATACTGGCAACATCATCTTACCATTGCATTTCGTAGCCATTGTGTCCTTCTGACATGCACAGTATAAAACTATAATTATTTACAATATATTTATAAAGTTTGGAGCTCAGTGTAGCGGCGTATTTACCTGTAGGTAGATTAGGCATTTGCCTAGGGCCTCGGATTTATAAGGGCCTCCAAAATCCAAAAAAAAAATTATAATTTTTTTAAAAAAAAAAAAAATCAAAGTCGTAGCATTTCAGATTTTAAACTTTAACAGTTTTAAAATTTTCAGAGTTAAAACCTTTTGGGGCCTCAATTTCTATAAGTAAAAGAATTTGCACATATTCAAAAACGAAAAAATAACAAATAGGATAAAAGCAAAATCCAAGCAAGGTTTGAATTTTTATATTTTGAATATAATATATTTTATTTTGTAAAGGCCTACTAATTTTATTTTATAAATTGAATTTGAGGCCCCACGAATAGGTTTTAAACTCTGAAAAATTAAAAAAAAAATTACAAAAAAAAAACAATAGCCCGTAGCATTTCAGATTTTAAACTTTTTATTTACAAAATAAAATTATATGATACACAAAATAGAAATATAAAAATTCAAATAGGAAAAAACAACAACCAAGCAAGCTTTGAATTTGTATTTGTATTTTGTATATTTCTTTTCCAAAACAGAAAATGCATATGCAATTTCATTTCATTTATTGTTTGAATTTTGTTACACGTTAACATCATGATTTTGAATATTGAAAATAAATATTTGTACGTATTGACTATTAGCATAATTTTGATTTTAGATTGATATTTTCCGAATACCCAACAGTTTTTTTTAAACTACCAAAACCAATCGTTGTTGCTTCTTGCTTTCGTCATTTAATATTTCATAATTCAATCGACAATTATTCCATTTTATTTTTAAAGAAAAATATTGACAAATATACGTTAAAATGAAAAGAACTTTCGAGTCTGGCGCACAAAAACGATTGCGAAAAAAAATTCAATTGAAGGAAAACGAAAATCAAAGAAACTCCCTTGCTAAATTTATGTCTTTGGATAAAAATGTTCCATCTACCAGTACTGCGGCTGCAGATAAAACTGTTTCACTACCAGTAATAGCTGGTAGCGATGTTAATCTTTCGATAAGCAGTCTTTGTGCAGAAGTAGGTGCAAGTGATAATTGCGTTCCCACTACCAATGACATTGAGGTTGAAATTGAGAGTGAAGTAGTAAGTACAAATACTTATCCTATCTTTACTGACATTGGTTTATGGCCAAAAATAATTACTAATGATTTGATTGAACATTGTATCTGTACAAAACCCAAAAATGTGGGAGATTTAGAATCTTCTAAAAAATGTTATAAAGATAACAATGATCAACAAATATACCGAAAATTAAATGATGTACATTTTTATACGACTAAAATAAACGGAGTTCAAGAGCTAAGAGAATGGTTGATTTATTCTGAAACAACGAAATCTGTTTATTGCTTTGCTTGTAAACTATTTAGTAAAAAATCTAATGTTCTAGTTTCAGGATATTCAGATTGGAAAAATATTGTAGACGTTTTGAAAAGACATGATGAGTCGAAAGAACATAAAAGTTGTATGTGTGCTTATGTTCGTCGTGCTAAAATAAGTGGTCGCATCGATTCCAAACTTTTACAGGTAATAGAAAAAGAGTCAATTTATTGGCGAGAGGTATTAAAACGAGTCGTTGCTACAGTTAAACTTTTGGGGAGTTTGGGTTTAGGGTTCAGAGGACATGATAATTCTTCCAAAGGCAATTTTTTCAGCTGTATTGAATATTTGGCTGAATTTGATGACTTCTTAAAGGTTCACTTAGAAAAATACAGTAATTGCGGAAGTGGGCATGTTAATTATTTATCTAAAAGTACGTGTGATGAATTTATAGAACTTATGGGCAAAACCGTACAAAAATCCATTGTTGATGAAATAAAACAAGCTAACTATTTTGCTCTTATAGTTGATTCCACGCCTGATGCAAGCCATACTGACCAGTTAACTATTATTATCAGGTACGTAGATCTGGATCAAAAAATTCAAGAAAGGTTCATATGTTTTATTTCGATTGAATATCATGATGCAACATATTTAGAAAAAACGATTTTGTCCGCCTTGTCAGAATTAGGGTTGAACATTAATAATTGCCGGGGACAAACGTATGATAATGCTGCGAACATGTCAGGCATTTATAACGGTCTCCAAGCCAAAATTAAATGTTACAGCAAAAATGCTGAATTTGTACCTTGCGCAGGACACTCTTTAAATTTAGTTGGAAATACAGCAGCAGAATGTTCTTCTAAAGCTATTAGATTCTTTGATTTTATTCAAAATTTGTTTGTTTTTTTTTCCTCTTCGACAAAGAGATGGGATCAGCTAATGAATACTGATCAAACATTAAGCCATACTTTAAAACGTATATGCGACACTCGATGGTCATCTAGAGCTGAAGCTGTATTAACTGTAAGAATGAATTTTTCTTCCATAAAAACTGTTCTTGGTGAAATTTGTATTAACCCATCTGAAAAACCCATAGCGAAAATTGAGGCGAAAAAATTACATAGCAGTTTTGAAGATTTAGAGACGGCTCTGTTATTGATTTTTTGGAATACGCTATTGCAAAGAATCAATGCCACCAATAAATCGTAACAAAGCAAAGAATGTAACTTACAAAAAGGAACATATTTATTGAAATCTTTATCAGAATTCATACTTAGTATTCGAACTAATGATGCATATTTTCACCAAATGGAAAAAGAAGCCATCGAATTATCTGGTAGTACAGAATACTCAACAGCAAAAAATCGAAACAGGAAAAGAAAAATACTATTCGATGAAACTTCTGATAATGACACAATTTTATGTGGGAAAGAATTATTCAAAGTTGAAACATTTTACTCAATTTGTGATACTTTAAACTGTGAAATAAAAAGAAGGTCTGTAGTTTATGACAAGGTATTAGAAAAGTTTCTAATATTTGTTGATTTAGATTTGCCTGAAGAAAAATTTGCTCAGTGTGTATCAAATTTAGCTGAACACTATAAAGATGACATAAATCAATTAGTATTCAAAGATGAGGTTGAACAGTTCCTTCATTTTGTAAAATTGGAAAAATTATTAACACTTCCTGAAATGTATGCATCAATTCTGGAAGGTTTATCATCAACATTTCCAAACGTTGAAATAATCCTAAAAATTTTTTTAACAATCCCAATTGCAAATGCGTCTGGTGAGAGATCATTTAGCATTCTTAAGCGGGTCAAAAACTACCTAAGGACGTCACTTGGCCAAAAAAAACTAAATCACTTAGCTATCATGGCAATTGAAAGCGATCTAGTAAAAAAAATTAACTATGACTCATTAATTGATAATTTTGCAAAAAATAAATCACGAAATAAAATATTATAAATGGGCTTTCTTTGGTCAAAATTTAGAAACTAAGCCATGAAAAAAAAATATTAGAGGGGCCACAATAATTGATTTTTGCCTAGGGCCTCAATTTGTTAAAATCCGCCTCTGGCTCAGTGTCATATTTGTTTTTAGTGTATCAATAAATCTATAGTTTTTGGAGTTCTTAGATTTAATACCAAAAATAATGAAGGGTAAATAGAAATGAAAGAAAAATTGTAAAACGAGAAGAAAATACTAAAAATAAATGAAATAAAACAATGATTCAAATAAAGTCATTACTAATTGGTAAGTACAAATTTAAAAGGTAAAAAAACAAAGACAAATTGTGAAAAAAAATTATCCTTTTTGGAAAGCTTATCCGAAATAACAGATATATCACTAGGGAAGTCGGAGGTTTGTTTATGAAAGAAAATTGGCAAAAGCCCATTGAAAAGCAGAGTATAAAAAAGAAACACAAATTCTAATAAACAACACGAGAGAAAAGAAAAAAACGGAACGAAAAGGTGAAAACAAATTATAAAATAAATCATTGTTGCCAGACCAGAAAAGCAAAAAAAATTAAAATTGTAATCTCGGTTTCTCTGCAAACTTTGATATGGAAGCTTTCACAAATTTTTTCTATATAAGCTCATCATGCATAAACCTAGCAATCGTTTTTCTGACATGGTTGACCTTGTCCATATCTTTACTTTTCGTAATGTGCTAAATGAGCGTTCCACCGTTATGATGGGTAGAGTGAGGCCAATTTTAATAGCTTGAAAAATTGCAGGATAAAATCTTTTAGCCTTATCTAAAAAATCNACAGTTTTTTGGATTTCAGGGTGAGTTCAGATTTTGGATTTTGAGTTTTCGGATTTCTGGAATTTTGTAAATTTTTATATCAGAGTTGTTTTAAAGATTAGAATTTCGAGAAGAGTTTTGAAAATAAAATTTTGGTGAATTTAGTTTTTAATGGCTTCGATTAATACAGATAATTACTATGATCATAAATGCAACAGGGACATTCACATATCTCAGGATGGTAAATGTGTGACGTGCAATGATGGATTTATTATAAGAATTGAATCTGATAACTCAATGAAAAGTGATAATGATGCCTTGAATGTTTTTCATATTATTCGTCATGTTCCTGGTGGAAGTACTACAAACGAAACTGATGGTTCCTTTTTTATTACTCCAAGAGATCCTGATAACAGAAAAAGTGTTTTTGGCCAACTAATATCAAGTTTATTTGGTGGATTGCTGCCACTGGATTTTGGATCAGATTCGTCACATTACATATTTTCAGATCAAAGTTTCGACAATTTTGCAACGAGTATTATGAATCAATTTGAACAGAGTGGTCCAGAGTGGAACAGAGCAAATGAGGCAGATATTGAGAAATTACAAGTCAAGAAAATCACCGCAGCTAATGATACAGGTTCCATTTGTCTGTCAGATTATGAGGTGGCCGATGAAGTGTACGAGTTGCCCAGTCAGCATAGATACCCTGTTCAGTGTCTAGAAACGTGGCTGATTAAACACAGCCAATAGAGAAACAGAAAGGGAATATAATTTTTAAATTAATAAGCCAGTGATAATCGAACTAACAATCAAAAATTGTTAAAGTCCTAATTCAGTGCAGGAAAGCAACCGGATCAATTGTACGAGGTGTCAGTTACTAGCAGCAATTAAGTGGTCGTACAATTAAAGTGTCCCAAAAGTTCTATTCCTCCCGACGTGTTATAGTAAGCACCCGAACATGTCTTAGTTGCATTAAGCAAGCGGTATCATTGTATTTGTTATAACCATTTGTGGTATTCAATAAAATTATATTGCTCGGAATTCGTTATTGTTGTTGAATAAAATACACTCAGATTCAGATGGTAATTATTAATTTAATAAACCACTGACAACAAACCACAACAGCATTAATAAACCTTATGTCTCCAAAGTATTCTAACGGATATTATTAAAAACAATTTTAAAATTCATTATTTAAAATAAAAGTAAATAAATAGGGCTCTAAGTTTTAGTTTGACCCAGGCCCTTGAATTTTTAGCGGAGGCCTTGGTTAAGGGTGGTTTTGATGATAAGTAGTAATATAATGGAAGACACAGCTTAACTTCGAAAGGTCAATGACAATGCGCATTTTAACGTTGCAGAATTTGATTTAGTTCTAAAGAAAGTTAATTTAGCGATCAAATGGGGCGTTAAAAAGTCAAATTGAGGGAGGTAGTAAGATGGTTGATAACAATATTTAGCAATGGAATCAAGATTCGAGTTCACGATATTACTGAAACCCTTATTAGAAGTCCATTGGAGTTATTAAGGAGGTCACTGACAGAGATTCATTCCCATGGATTTGGTAAATATATACATAAGTCATTTTTCATATATTATCTCCATTAATATGCCTGTCACATCCACTTATGCGGACGAAAAGTGAATGATAGAGTGCATTTTTCTAATTGCTCTATACGACCACTCAATTTGCCAACTCCAAAATCAACCCAATGATCTACAGGTCTCCTTGAATAATAAGTTAGATTAATTATTAATTTTTTCGTTTCAGATCTTTCTAAAAACCACCCATCTTTTTAAAATTATTATATACTTCTTCAAGCTTTCGTAGATAAATAAAAATTGAAGCATAAAAAATGCCCTTCACTTCTAACAGTAACCAGGCGTGACAATTTCATGGTGTGTCACTAAAATTGTTTGCTCGTCTAGGTATATAATGGATCAAAAAAGGTTAAAAACTACAATTTTTTTATGTTAAATTTCGTTTTGATTTTCATTTCTGATTGTTTTGTTGATTGCATTTTCTGATCTGAATTTGGTGAATAATAAAACACACACCGTATTGTTATCATAGAAAGTTCTTTGGATCAATGTTGGGATATAAACATTTCTAATTATAATAAAAATCCATAGATTTTAAAATTAATAATAGAATTTGAATCATGAGCAAAGAAATACCGGATAACATGGCCCGAATTGCAGCCACCTATCCATTGTCCGAAGTTCCGAATTCATTTTGTGGAATAGTACCACCAATGCATATCGCGCCATATCCTCCAAATTATTCTCAAAGACCTCAGCTTTATAATGCAAATTATTCTCTATACCCCTACATAAATGATGATAATTACCAAACATTAATTGGTTCCAACGGTCTTGTTCAACGTTCCCCACTACCTATGATCAACACTGGGTACATGTCTGTGGCAAGCTCAAATGGCCAAAATGAAAATCGATTTAGGAGCAAAAATCTATTTGCGAGTACTTATTGTGATCTCAAAGAAAGATGCTGTTTTGAAAAATAACAATTTATTTTTACCCATTTATTAATTTAGTTTTTACTTTGAATTATGACTCATTTTTAATTAAAGTTTATTATTTTAAATAAAATTAGTTTTTTTGTTTTTATTTGCAATTCAAGATTCTTAGCAATTTATACAATGTAAGAATATTTTTTCTATCTTAAACTTTTAAAATAAATTTTATAAACCAATGGTGCTCAACCGTTTTCAAAAGACAACCATTTTACAGAGTATCTGGATATTCGTGGGCCATGCATTATTTAGATCGTATTGTTTTTAATACTCAAATATAAATTCTAAACAAGTGAATAATAAATAAAAAATATTTTAATCAAAAAGCTGAAATTAATAATTGATTCGAGTCTTGCATTTTTGATATTTGTGGTTGTAGTGCCCGTTGTTTATAGATATTTGCTAATATTATAATATACTAAAAGATATATAAGAAAAACCACTTGTTTAAATAATCAGAATAAAATAATACGCACGTTTCCAATAACCAGAAATCTAGAAAAAAAGGACGTTAAAAAGAAAATATGAAGATAGAAATTCTTAGCACCAAAACAGAAAGAACCCTTCAGCAAACATGCCAGCCAAATCATCATCAGATGGGATTAAGATATCGATATCGCAATTTTATAATTAATAAATTTTCGTTGTTATTAATTATCTTTTTCATAGTTACTATAATTGGTGTCAGAAATCCTGAAAAAGCGAATACATTTACACAACCAATTTGAAATCCGATATTCCATCATCAATTTGTTCGACTAAATATGGCTACCTACAGTTTTTCAAGACGAAAATTCGTGAAAATATTTACAAATTGATTAATGGAAGCAATTCTCTCGTAAACTGTGTCAATTTGTCTAGCGGTTTCACTAAATCGCTTTGCTGTTTTAAACGCATGTTTAAAATCAATAGTTCATTGAATTGGAATTTTCTGGATGATTTATTGCTGTTCGTACAGAATTGCTGGACAGCTCCTCGTGTTTCATGTCAATAATGAATGGAGTATCCACAGCACAGAAGCATATGTTTGTATTCTGAATCCCGACGATTCATCGACAAACAATTCTCAATCGACCGAATTCAATAAGCCGAATAAATTGTTGCCAATCTATTTTCCAAAAACGTTAGAAGTAGAACGACGAAGAAATCAACATCAAGCCGGTACCACGGGTGAGTGATATTTTAAATATATCTTTTATTGTATTTTATTACATTATTTTATTATAGTATATTATATTATATTACATTAATTTATAAATTTTTATATTTTTATAATTTTTTTACATTTTCATATTTTTTATATTTCCCACATTATATTATATATTTATATTTTCTTATAATTTTTTGCATAAACGCACTCTTCCAAAATTCTTTACCCCGTCGTTTTTCTATACCCTAACTACAAACCATGCCTGTAATCCTACTGAATTCTTTAAGCGTTGCAGCAATTCTTGCACAACCACCATAGTGATGTCCCAAACCTCTGTTTTGACGCGTTTTGATTACAAAATATGAGAAGTCACCGTCGTCACAGGTTTACGCACCGAAATTGCACCTCTCTTCGTATCCTTTTACATGTCTTGCAATGGATTCCGAGTTTCCTCAATCACTGAAGTCCTTCCCAATTCAATCTTAGACATCCACTGCCGCCTCCTACTAAACGTTCGTACTGCAGCAGAACCGTCTTTCTCATCTGTCTCTTTTCGTCTGATCCTGTTCTTCCAAGATTCGGACGTCACACCTTCGTCGTGGTTTCGCATCTTTGAAGCTCGTATAGCCTCCTTCCTAAAATTACGCGCAGGTCATCTCCTTGACAGCTTACCTACCAAATTGATATCTGAACTTGCCCCAAAAATCGCTGATTCACTAGACGCAGAAAATAAATATGAAAACCTTTTAATTTCCAAATACATCTCTTCGCAGACCCAAGCTCTGTAAAAGCTATTGGCACCACAGATTTACTCAGGCCAACAACCTAGCCTCCTTTTGACAGAAATAGCCCGGTCTAACGACGCGGCTGGACCCGGTATTTCTAAAAACTCACCCTTATTAACCCACCAATTATTTTCTGCACAAGCTACGCACGCCTGGTTAAAATGCGTAAAACATGAAACCTCATTATAAAGGACTTCTTTCGGTGATCAATCTATTCAAAAACACTGCTCAGATAGATATCGACGGTTCACTACACATAATAAGCTTAAGCCGCCTCAAACCTTCCCTCGTCTTAATTGATCAACACAACCTACCACCCATCCACTTTCCAGTCGACGAAGACTTGGAGGAAGACCTTCCATGTGTTCCACCCCCAACACTGATCCCCTTCCATCTACCGAACTTCTGCCGAACTTCTTCTGTTCAATCAACGGCATCCCAACCGTGTCCGCCAACCAAAAAACGCCCATATCCATTATGGCGGTGAAATTAATTAAAAATAAATAAATTAGAAACATTAGAAAACAAAATAACTAATAAATTACCAAAAATCGCTAGTTTAATTTACTAGTTTAATTAACTAGTTTAATTTCATTCGATAAAAATGGATATTAGGATTTAGTTAATAAAATATATTAACCTAGTAGTAAATATATTATTGAAGGGATTTTGTCTTGTTTGATCTTGTTTCAAAGCGAAATCACTTTCAACAGCAAATAATCTAAGTTATTATTTTTTTCCGGCCTACAGCCACCACACCACGCTGCAAGTTAAGAAAATAAAGACATTTTCACTAATGAACAGTCGAGCAGTTTTATTAAGCCGTTTATCGGGCAATTCCTTGTGCTCAGTGTGGACATTGGCATGTGAAGGGTGGAATGCTCTAACGCCCCTTGCCTACAACTCGAAATACCGCGCGTTACGTGCTCAGCTGCAAATAAATAAGATGAGTACTCACGGAATGTCAAACGGCAAGGTAAATTTTATATAGAAGGTCAGGAATTACGTCGAGCTTTTTAGTTCGGTAGTGATTCTAAAGATCTTGTCACACAACATTAAGGGTTCGTCACATTTAAGTCCAGTGAGTCGTTTGGAACGAACACTTTTTTTTCATGGTAATGTTAATAGACTGATAGTGCACGAAGACAACACATGAACTCAACATCAAAACTTCACAATTTCATTTAAAATTTGACACTAAACGCTCGTTTTCCCAATGTCTAGTGGACTAGGGGGTAACGAAAATTAAAAATATTTGAGACCTGAATTCCTGACAAAATACAATAGGAACCTAAGAGTAGCACCGACATCGTAAATCAAAGTCATAATGCAGATCATCGTGTTTAAAGTGGGAAATATAAGGAGAGATTACTGTCAAAATTTCAAAGGTCAATTTAAACTTTAAATTTAAGGGAGTATATGAATAAGACCAGACCACTGTTCAACCTTTTCAGGATTAATGACAACCTTAGAGTTAGAAGGTAAGGGCGCTCCTAGCCAAAAATATTCCACGGTAGCATATAACACCTTGCTTAAGATGAAACGAAATCAGGAAAATGCAAGGCGAGTTAGGTTTGATTTTTTGAAAGCAAATATTAAATAAAACATTTACTAGCATTAAAATCAAAATTGCACCATAACACATAAGGCAAAGCTTCGTTCAAATTGTAGGAGTTATTATCAGCAAGTGTTGAACCGGTAAAATAAGGGTAAATCCCCATTCAGAGTTCTAAAGCTTGAAAATAATTTCATAACCAGTAGAGGTAGAGCGAATTAATATAGGTAAAAATATAGGTAAAAATTAAGAATTCCATAAGTTCTTCACTCAAATATGAATTCCATTTACCAAACGAATAATAAGACAGACCATTACACGCAGTCCGAAAACCAACGACAATTACGTGATTTTTATAAACACGTAAACGCAGTTTCAAAATTAAAATACGAGAGCAGATTTCCACGAGGATCTTCAAACAATCATACGTATAGGATAAACCAACACGAAATGCAGAAGATAAATACTTGGACTTTCCATTGTCACATAGTTGAAGTATCCGACAATTCATCCAGGAATCAGGAAGGAAGTAGACTCAGTAATTTCACTTGACCTTTCCCAGTCAAGACAGATTAGGGCCAGTTCGCAAGCATGCAAAGACTCCGATAAACCGTAACTATGTCAAGAATCTTGCTCTTATGACCTGCATTTGTACAACGTTTAGCTCATCTGTTCCTGATTTTCCAAATAGTTTTGTTATGTTAGGATTCATCAAAATAATTTTATGTTAGTAATAAGTATTAAATGGAAAATTTCAGTTACAACAATTGGTTCCATCTAAAGATTTATTAATATAAACACAGAGTGATCACTCTTAAATAGTAATGTATATTGCGTAATAACTAACACATTGTATCGAATTACGCAATATACTCTGAACTGTTCACATTTGGTCCTTGGCCTCTAATGTAATATCATTACTCTCCCCTTCATAAGATTGATGCCATCTCTTTAACCATTCGATTCGTCGGTGCCGTGTCGTATCTGGATATTGCAATTCAACTTGATGATCTGAAATAAATCTAAGAATTTTATATGGACCATCATATTGAATATCATTTTTGTTTCTTCTATGTGGTTCTCGTCTTACTAGTACCTCCTCCCCCACTTCAAAATGTCGTTTAATTCTTTTGTCTTTTTCAAATGTTCTCATCTTTTGCGCAGCTTGCTTGTTATTCTTTTGTGCTTCTTCCGAAATATCGTGTACTTGATGTTTGAGTCTAGAATTAGCGTGTAACGTTATTTTTCGTCCATATACTATCTCAAATGGTGAATATTTTGTAGAACTTTGATAAGTTGCATTTATACTGAATTCAATTCGAGGTAGCAGTTCGTGCCACTGTTTTTCAGCACAGCCCCCTTTCATCGTAGTCACAAGTAAATCTCGCATTGTTCTGATAGCTCTTTCCACTAAGCCATTCGACTGATGTTGATATGGCGAGGCGAATTCTTGCTTTATTCCAAGTTGTTCTAATTTTTCCTTAAAATATTTGCTTTCAAAATTTCGCCCTCTGTCTGTCAATATACTTTGAGGTTTACCATATTTGTAAATCCAATTGTTTATTAGCGTCTTCAAAATAGTTTTTTCATCTTGGTTTGCTGTAGCCGTTAAACTTACTAATTTGCTAAACCTATCAATAATAACGATAACATACTTTTTGTCGGTTGAAGTTCTCTCCATGAAAGCAACATCCATCACAATCTGTTCTAGAAATTCAGAACTTTCGTGTGGAATTAAAATTTCCTTTGTCCTCCCTTGGTCTATTTTCCGTCTTGCACATGTGAAACATCGTTTTACTATCTCTTTAACGGTTTCTTGCATTTTCGGCCAGAAAAAATTCCCTTCCAAATAATGAAACAGTTTCTTAATTCCAACGTGACATAAATTTTCATGTATTTGAATCACTAGTTTAGATTGATAGCTTTTTGGGATTATCACTAGATCATTTTTGTCTGATTCCAATACAAGCATATCATCCGATATCTTTAACCGATCTTTATATCTGAATAAAAAACTATTTAGAAACGATTCCTTCCGAAAATCTATCTGATTCTTAAGAATTTCCATCACTTCCTGGAACAATTTATCTTTCTTCTGTTCTTCCATAATTTCTAACATTGTCTGTGTTTTTTGTATCAAATTGATATATCTTACTCTTGACCTTTCTTGTTTATGTTGTACATGTGCTGTCTGACACTGTGCACATAAACTACCCTCGATCCTTGATAATCCATCTGCGTTTGCATGTTCTTCACCTTTCCGGTATTTCAATTGGAAATCGTATTCCGATAGATTAGCCATCCATGTCTGAAATTGTGGACTTATTGCTTTTTTATTCGTGTTCATAAATACTAAAGCTTTGTGATCTGTTCGAGCCACGAATTCTTTCCCGTATAAATACTGTCTAAAATATAAAACATATTCATGCAATGCCAATAACTCTTTCCTTGTTACGCAGTATCCCTTTTCATGGGCCGTCAGATTTCTTGAACCGTATGCGATAACTATTTCTGAACCGTCTTCTTTTATTTGACTCAACACTGCTCCAATAGCTTCAAAACTGGCATCAGTATCCAATATAAATTTACGGTCTATACGAGGAAAATCAAGAATAGGTGCTTGTGTTAAGGCTTCTTTAAGTTGTTTAAAACTGTTTTCACAATTTTCTGACCATTCGATTGTTTTATCACAACTTGACGCTGCTGCATGTAGGGGTGCTGCTATTTTAGCATAATCTTTGACAAATCGTCTATAGTAATTTGTCAAACCTAGAAAAGATCGAAGTTGTTTAGCACACTGTGGTTTCGTCGCTTCTGTAATTGACTTGATCTTCTCTGAATTTGTCTGTATTCCATCTTCACTGACGGTGTGACCAAGGAATTTTAATTTGGTTTTGTAAATTTCGCACTTCTCCGGATTTATTCTTAGTCCTGTTTTTTTATTCTTGTGAAAACTTCTCGTAATCGCTCATCATGTTCAGACTGGTCCTTGCCATATACCAGAATATCGTCTAAATAAACAATTGCTCCATTAAACAATATACCCTCTAACATCGTGTGCATTAATCGCTGAAATGTTGCTGGAGCCGTTGATAATCCAAATGGAAGTCGATTGAAACAAAATTGACCTTCTTTGGAACTAAAAGCCGTTTTTTCTTGTGCTTCTTCTGCTAATGCGACCTGATAGTATGCTTGTCCAAGATCTAAAGAAGAAAAGAATTTAGATCCTGATAGGTTATCGAGTAATTGGAATATGTTGGGCATGGGAAAAGATTCTCTTTCTGTCATCTTATTCAACTCTCGATAGTCTACGCAGTAGTGGGATGTGTAACCACTGGCACATGTCACCTCTGGCACACTACCCCCCCGGGGGGGGGGGGGTAAATGAAAATTTTTTTTCAAGGTCAAATTTTAAACAAAGACATATGACTCATCAAGGTCATTGAAACAAAGACCATGACTCATCAAGGTCATTGAAACAAAGACCATGACTCATCAAGGTCATTGGATGGCTCATCAAGGTCATTGAAACAAAGACCATGACTCATTCAAGGTCATATGATGACTCATCAAGGTCATTGGCTGACTCATCAAGGTCATTGAAACAAAGACCATGACTCATTCAAGGTCATTGGATGACCCATCAAGGTCATATTTTTAAGGTCAAGGCCATATTTAATTATGAATTATGAATTAAATAATAATAAAACATCGAAAATAAAATAATAAGAACTTCGCAAAAAATAATAATAATAGTAATAATTATAATAACAATAATAATAATATACTTTGAAAATAATTTGAAAATAATTCTTTGAAAATAATACTTTGAAAAATATTCGATGAAAAGTTTCTGAAATAATCATGAAAACGTTGAAAATTATTAAAATAATCATGCAAATGATGAAAATGATGAAAACGTTGAAAATTATGAAAATGTTCCTGAAAATGTTGAAAATCGTGAAAATATTGAAAATGATGAAAATGTTGAAAATGATGAAAACGTTAAAAATTATGAAAATGTTCCTAAAAATAATCATCAAATATTGAAAATCGTAAATTGATGCAGAAAATAAAATAATAAGAACTTCGCAAATAATAATAATAATAATAATAATAATAATAATAATAATAATAATAATAATAATAAATAGGAGTTTTACAACATTAATTTCACAAAATACACTGAATGAAATTCATCGATTATGACACCACAACTCTGACATCTACTACAGTTTTTCAAACATATGGAACAAATAATGATATGACCTTGAAATTAATAATATTTTGAAGAATAATAATATGACCTTGAAATTAATAATATTTTGAAGAATAATAATATGACCTTGAAAATAATAATATTTGAAAAATAATAATATGACCTTGAAAATAATAATATTTTGAAGAATAATAATATGACCTTGAAATTAATAATATTTTGAAGAATAATAATATGACCTTGAAAATAATAATATTTTGAAAAATAATAATATAACCTTGAAAATACTAAAATAATAATTATAAAGTTATAATAATGTTATAATTATAATAATAATATTAATACCCTTGCGACATGTTGAATGTGACCACATACACATAGGGGGACAGAATATTTTGACGGATAAACTCGGACTATATAATAATAATAATATTGATTAAAACTTCGAAAATAATAATTTTGAAAATAACATCTTCCGCGCGGGCGTAATATCTTTCCCAATAATAATGATAAATTAAATTATTACGTAATCAACAATTAAAACAAAATAAATATTATATAATCAACGATTTAAACAAAATTGAATTATTGAGTAATCGATAATTAGAACAAAATATATTATTATTACATAATCAACGATTTAAACAAAATTAAATTATTATGTATTCGATAATTAAAACAAAAAATAAAAATATTGTTATATAATCAACGATTTAAACATTATTAAATAATTACGTATTCGATAATTAAAACAAAAAATTAAAATATTATTATATAATTAACAATTTAAACAAAATTAAATTATTACGTATTCGATAATTAATACAAAAAATAAAAATATTATAATATAATCAACGATTTAAACAAAATTAAATTATTACGCATTCGATAATTAAAACAAAAAAATATTATTATATAATCAACGATTTAAACAAAATTAAATTATTACGTATTCGATAATTAAAACAAAAATATTATTATATAACCGCTGGAACAAAAAATAAATGTCTTTGTTACTAAAAATAGAACGACCTTGGTGACTCAGCGACTGACTCATTGTCTTTGTTTAAATTACCTTGATAATTAAAACTTGATGATAATGATAATAATAATAATAATAATAATAATAATAATAATAATAAATTTTGAAAATATCTTCAAAAATAATAATAATACTATTGATAATAATAAATAATATTGAAATTAATAATAATAAATAATAATAATACATTTGATAGTAATAAATAATAAATCCCATGGGCGAGTCATTGTCTTTGTTCTGAAAATGATGAGTCATCGATGAGTACTTTTGTATTACCGTGGTTTTGATATCTATATTATAAGGTTTGAAAAATTTTAACCTTGGATCCTTGGACTCTTTGACCTTCAAATTTGGACCATCATACTCATCTTTAAATTACCTTTTGTTTGATATGTATATTATAAGGTTTCTAATTTTTGATCCTTGGACCCTTTCGAGGGTATGACCTTCAAGGGTATGATTATCATACTCACCTTTGAATTACCTTTTATTTGACATGTATATATCTATATGTATAATTTTTAAAGGTTTTGGACCCTTTGAAGGTTTGAAGGTTCAGGACCATTCATAAATCTTTGAAAGTATGACCATGATACTTACATCTCAAATACCTTTTGTTTGATATGTATATTATAAGGTTTTAAAATTTTTGAACCTTGGACCCTTGGACCTTTGAACTCACCATCAAAAGTCCTTTTGAATGATATATATATTATATGATTTGAAAAATATTTAATTTTGGACACCCTTTGAAGGTTATTGACCCACCATATATCTTCGAGGGTATAGCCATTAGATAGACCTCTCAAATACCTTTCGACTGATATATATATATATATATATATATATATATATATATATATATATATATATATATATATATATATATATATATATATATATATATATATATATATATATATATATACAGTGGTGATATTCAGCCGGTACGGGGCGGTACGCTCGTACCGGTTGTTAACATTTTTAAAATTTTCCGTACCGGTTGTTGTATATTAAAAAAAAGTATGTTTTTAAGTAAAAGTATGTAAAAGTAAAAGTATTGATAAAAACATTCTAAATTACTAAAAAAATATAAATATTTACCTGCCATTATCGATCAAATACGAAAAATCTTACAATAAAATAAAAATTTGGGATTTAAAATTTTTTTCGGTTTTAGTAAAAAAAATCTACTTAAAACTGTCTAATTTGAATTTTAGTACTTTTAATTTCCACTACAATCCAAGAGATGGCATTGAATTATAGAACAAAATTTATGGAATTGAAAAATTATGTAAATATGTAAATAAATAACTATTATGAAGTAAATATAATCTACAATAGATTTTTTTCCATGCGTACCGGTTGTTAAAAAATTCGAATATCACCACTGTATATATATATATATATATATATATTATAAGGTTTGAAAAATTCGAAGGTTTTTGACCCTTTGAAGGTTATTGACCAACCATACACCTTCGAGGATATGACCATCATACTTACCTCTCAAACACCTTTCGACTGATATATATATATTATAAAGTTTGAAAAAATTCGAAGGTTTTTGACACTTTGAAGGTTATTGACCAACCATACACCTTCGAGGATATGACCATCATACTTACCTCTCAAACACCTTTCGACTGATATATATATTATAAAGTTTGAAAAAATTCGAAGGTTTTTGACACTTTGAAGGTTATTGACCAACCATACACCTTCGAGGATATGACCATCATACTTACCTCTCAAATACCTTTCGACTGATATATATATTATAAAGTTTGAAAAAATTCGAAGGTTTTTGACACTTTGAAGGTTATTGACCAACCATACACCTTCGAGGATATGACCATCATACTTACCTCTCAAATACCTTTCAACTGATATATATATTATAAAGTTTGAAAAAATTCGAAGGTTTTTGACCCTTTGTAGGTTATTAACCAACCATACACCTTCGAGGATATGACCATTAGATAGACCTCTCAAATACCTTTCGAATGATACCCTTTGGTGAAGGTTTGACCTTAAAAATATGACCTTGACCTTAGAAATATGGCCTTGACCTTAAAATATGACCTTGACCTTAAAAAATATGACCTTGACCTTAAAAATTTGACCTTGACCTTAAAAATTTGACCTTGATGAATCATCCAATGACCTTGAATGAGTCATGGTCTTTGTTTCAATGACCTTGATGAGTCACAGGATGAGTCATGGTCTTTGTTTCAATGACCTTGATGAGTCATATGTCTTTGTTAAAAATTTGACCTTGAAATTTTTTTTCATTTACCCCAGTGTGCCAGTGGTGACACATCCCACTACTCTACGCACATTCTAATTGAGCCGTCTTTCTTTCCTACTACAACCAATGGAGAGCTCCATGGACTTTTACATCGTCTTATAACTCCAGCTTTTGTTAACTCTTTTATCATATCTTCAATTTTCTGTTCTAGATGCATCGGTTGTCGTCTTGGAAATTGCATTGTTGGATTCCCAGATGTATTAATTTCGTGCTCTACGATTCTTGTGAATCCTAAATCAAATCTGGCTGCCATAAATATTTACCCGAATTCATCTAATAATTTGTTAATTGTTGGCAATTCATTTCTTCCCAATTCCTTTTTTGCTTTTTGCCTTCTCTCGTCATCAGTATAATTGCTAATCTTTGTCTCGGATTCGATATTGTTAATTTCCATCAACTGCACTCCAAATGCTTTCAAAGTATCTATCCCACCAATAAAACCTGGAAATATATTTTTAATAACAATTATTTTGATTGTGCCAATAAACATTTACTTCTGTACATCCCTGTGGTTTTTGAGTTCCTGGAAAAACTCCACATATTTTGATTTCACTGCTGCTTAAACGTGGACTGCCAATTTTATTCCATGTTTCCTCATTCATCACTGTAATTGAAGCTCCAGAATCCCACAACATCTCAATCTCAACATCATTTATCATCATCTTGCTCCATTCTCTTCCATCTGACGTCGCATACCTCATTCCCTCTGTTCTGTCATTCCGATTTTCTTCCTTTACAACCCCATTGACGAAATGTATGCAATAGAGTTCCTCGTGTTTTTTTCAGTTTCCACATCATGAATTGCATAATCATTAATTGATTCTCTTGTTTCTGCATCATCCGAGTAATTTCTTCCGTTTTCTTCGTCATGCACACAAGCTATCATTTTCTTGTTCTCATAGTTATGTTGGTCTTTCTTTCTTAATAAATAACAATCACGAAAATTATGCCCTCCCTTACCACATATCAAACATTTATCTTTTAGTGGACATTCATATCTTCTGTGCCCATATTCGCCACAGCAAAAACATTGGCCTGACTGTAATTCGCCGTTTCTTGGATCAGGAAGGCCTCTAGATCGATTGTATAATCTCTTGGCAATGTGTTTAAGCGAAACCGTTGGTGTCCTTCTCTGCACATTCCGTTCGACTGCATGATTCATTTCGTTATTTCTGCTATACGAATTATCTGGTAAATTCTCTCTTCTGTAATTTCCTTGGCTTCTTAATACATTGGTGTTACTTCCATTTGTTTCTCTTGTAAACGTTTCTGAATTTCTTCTCCTTGTTGCTTCCGCGTAACTACTCTTCTTTATTACCATAATTTCTTCCGTCTTTTCTTTTGATTCCACTTTTTCGTAAATTTTGGCCAGTTGATTTCGTTCTTCTGCTGTCATCGATGGTTTCATTGTTAGAGCATCCTTTAATCTTCTGTCTCTGACGCGTCCAGTTATAATTTCATTGGCAATCTCATCTACCCTCATTCCTGAATTAATAACTTCACTCACTAATTTCAATACCCTGATTTCGAAGGTTGCATATCTCTCATTTTCCTCTTGTCTAATTGCAGCAAGTTCTTTAATCTTGTCTATAATAGTCAATTTAATTGTAAATGTTTCGAAAAACCACTCTTTAGCTGCTTTATCTGTTGTTTTTTCTGTTTTGAAATTTTTCCACAGTGTAGCCGCTTCATCGCAAAGGAGAAAATCGAATGCTTCTGTCCTCTTCAAATCATTCCTAGCGATCCAATCATCAACTTGCCTGTATCCATTTTTCAGCTTCCTTGGTACACCTGCCGTCGTATCTTCTAATTTCCATATCCAAGAGTTCTTGTGCACGTTTCGGTAGTGCGTCTCTTGCAGACTTTTTCCCTTCTCCTCGAGTCGTCATTGTGTGAACATTTTCAGCGTGGTCGCCAGTTACAACAATTGGTTCCATCTAAAGATTTATTAATATAAACACAGAGTGATCACTCTTAAATAGTAATGTATATTGCGTAATAACTAACACATTGTATCGAATTACGCAATATACTCTGAACTGTTCACATTTGGTCCTTGGCCTCTAATGTAATATCATTACTATTTCAGTTCCATAAAAAATTAATTTTTCAAATTCAAAAACTATCATTGATTTGAGTTACCAATAAGCTCAAATATCCACAAAATTATTCTCAGGATTATACAGGGGCTGTAAGTACGATTGTTAAATTGTTCAGCAATTAATTTGAATCAAAATGAGGAGAGTGTTTAAAATTATTGGAAATAGTTCAGATTAAGTTAGAGAATATTATTGGTTAAAATTTGGTACTATTTATAAATTTATAGATTTGGTTCCTCAAGTGTACTTTAGCTTTTTTTATTTTTTATTCAAGTATTATAGCCGAAATGAGCTCCATAATTGTCACTGACTTTTTTGAATAAAATTCTGATTCACCAGTTTTTACACAAACTTCCACTAAAGGGAGCCAGTCCTCAACGTAGCCCGGATGTCCAGGACCCACTGACTTTGAGGTACATATGAAAATAACTATTAAGTTTCTTGTAAAAGACCACACCTAGATATAAATATTGTATAAATTTGTCAGAAAATGTGTCAAAATGCCAAAACTATTTTAATTACATTTTCATTTTTATATAAATTCACCATAAGAAAATAGTTTTCTTACCTAAAATGCCTTATAAAGCGAATAAAACTGAATTATTAAAACAAGACTTGGTTGAATTTTTAGAAACTACAACTGCTCACGGATTTATTAGATTAATTTTGTTTAAACATAGGAAAATAGTTATAACATTTTGGATTTTTGTGATAATACTTTCCATAGTGGCATTTGCTTATCATTTATATGTATTATCTTTGAGATACACTGGAGTTCCGTTGAGCACTAAATTAGATTATTCAAAATTCAATCAAGATTGGCCAAGTATAACAATTTGTTTTGATAATCCCAATTTGTACATTGAGAATTCCACAAATTTTATTCCATATTATAATAATACTTTTAAAAATGTATCAAGTTTAGTTCAACAATTTTGGTCCAACCTATATCTAAATCAAACTGATCAAATCAGTTTATTATCATTGCAATCCTTAATACCCTTTGGTATCAGATACGGTGGATTCGTCGACCCAGTCTTGCCAGTATTCAAATGCGTTCCATACAACTGATGGAAATTGTGACAAAATGGTAAGATATTCAAGATTCGTATTCAATAATAAAATTTGTGGAACTGTCGATTTAGAAGAAATCAAGGATACAAATAAAGTCATACATTCATTTACTATTATTTATTTATGGCTGACTTCAACTTTAAATACTTATATATCTGGTTGGCCGACATGGGATAATTTATTTTCAATTTATATACATCCAAAATGGCAATTACCATCTAGCACCGCTTACGCAATTCCAGATAGTTCAGGAAATTCATACATTTATTTACAAAAAACCTTTATCAACATGGAACCTACAAAGAAAAACCCTTGTTTGAACAATCCTGAAAATATTGAAATTTCAGATTTTGACGGACGCATTAGCAGTATGAATTATTCCCAGGAACTTTGCAAAATTATCAACATTCAAAATCAACTGTGGAAAAAATGCCAGTGTATTTCTTCAAATTTGTTCATTCCCGGAGAATTTTCTAAAAATCTCAATCAAAATATATTCTGTCATCACATCCATAGCAACATTCTGTTGAATGGTACAAATTTTGATTATATAAATGAGCTAAAGTCAAAATTGAGTTGCTATCAAAACACCTTGAATAATGTCGTTTTTTCGTGCATTCAGAATTGTAATAATGTCGTTTATAATGGAAACAATTATTTTTATCAATTCATTCCATCAAGTTATGAAAAGAATATTTATTGGTCTCAAATTCCCAATATTACAGAGCCATACCTTCGGAATTATTTTTATTATCCCGATTGTTTTATAAATACGCTAAGCGCAAAATTAAAATGTATAATTGTGAAAAGTAATATTTTAAAGTTTCATCTTAATTTCATAGGAGAAATCAAAACATCCTCCGAATCCTCTAGTTATAGCATTGTGAATTTATTGTCTGATGTGGGTGGAATTTTGGGTCTCTACGGAGGGAGCGGATGTCTAACAATTGTTGAATTTCTAGAATATCTTGCTAAAGTTCCCAGAATAATATTCTAATTTGAGACAATTAACTGATACATATTTTAGTTGTCATTTTTGATTAGCATAGAAAACTTAGATTAATTTATTATTTTCACTGTTTCTTTTTCAACTTTTAGTAAAATCTCAAATTACAATTACTTTTATACCATAATAAATTTGTTTTGCTAAAATTCCCTTTCATGATATCATAAGGAAATATATTTACATTTATAATGTTGAATTCATGATGATCATTAAATTAGCCAAAGTAAACATTCATACAGAAACATTTACACTAATCTAAATATTGAAATAATAACAAAATTCAAACGACATAATCGCCATTTCAAACCACTGGGTTTTAAAGATTTTACTGTTTTTCGTACTAAAGAATACATAACAAACCTTTCAGAGATACTTTATCGTTATAATGACATAAATTCAATTTCATTGTTCACATCTTAATAGATTTCAAAAATATTACTAAACATCGAATTTATGAAATTGAAAAAAGAATGCAATGATAAAGTGGAACACTTAATAGGTAGATATGAGCCTCATGGGCCACTATCGGTTATCGTGCATATACCCCTTCCCTAAAATAACACCGGTGTTTCGATATCGCGATATGACTTTCCGCACGGTTGGTTGAAAAGTTATCATGCATTTATTGACTTTTAAGAAAATTATTGATTTTAAGTGCTAAATGCAATTTTTGGTTATTTCTAATATTGAAACCATATTTTTTCTAGACTTTCTACATGAAAAAGATGTGTTCTTTGAAAACAGACAAGATTATATACAAAAAAAGAAGATTTCTTTTCGATAGACATTTTGCGTGTTTAAGGAATCTTTTTGAGATTATTGAGAAAGCAACATAATTAGTCAAGACATCCTTTATGAAAAAGTTGCGTATTGGTTCAAATAAGAAGAATCTGAAATAAAATATTCATAAATGTAAAATCAATCGATAATCTCAGAAAGTCCGAACGGACTCGAAATATTTTCATTGTATTTATTACAGACAGTTCATCGAAAAATTGATATTTTCACGGGAATTTGGACTTTCATTAATAGTTTTGGATTGAAATCTCGAATCTTTGCTAAAAATGTCTTTCCCAACTTCTGTTGCATTGTATTAGCCACGGTTACATCAAATATTGCAATTAAATAAGTTCTTCATCCGATCAACGAAGGTATTAGCTGTTTCGACTGATTTGCTAATCGTACCATTTAATGTCACAATTTTAAACGACAAGGAGTCACTTTTTGACGGCGGTGTCAGCTCAGGGTTCAGTATTATAACCTATTGTCTCTTATTCCATATTTAGATCCCCTTTCTTCTGTGATACGCCACATAACTCCGGCTTGCTGAATCTATTTAAAGTTCCAAGGCAGAAGATTTTCTCCAAATATTTTATAGCCCAATCTTTAGGGACCTGAGCTTTCCTATGGTTAGCCCACCAATTCCTCCAGGTACAGAAAACACTCTTTTTTGCACTATCCGTGACCTGACTGACCGTATTTCACACCTTGACCGTCAGATGTTCCCTTCTTATAATTTCAACGAGAAACAATCACATCGTAGACGTTCTCAGTCCCCAGGTCTTTGGAACACCTGTTTTTATCATTCAAGATACGGCAAATTTTCTGCAAACATTGGCCGTAACTGGCGAAATTAACCGGGCACTTTTAAAATAGTTGACAAGTGCGCGCACGGTTCGATGATAAAGCTAATAAATGCTTTATAATTTCTTTTCACCAGAGAACAATAAACAAAATAATAATGCCATCACTCCTTGCGCCTAAAGTCGATGGAAAACTACTTCCAGCTCTTGAATGACTCGAGGCAGACCATTAACCTCTGCCGTTTGAAACCAGCTCTAGTTTTGCTTGACGACACAACTTCCCTAGATGATTCTCGTATTCTTATAAACAAATTCCCAGGAATCGAGAACTCATGCATTGAAGATACATTACGTCCTATTATCAAACTAAGAAAGTAACATGCTGAATCTGATTTCGCGGCCGGCCCACCAATCGAAAACCCAACACGCCAACCAGACTAGCCAAAATTTATTTCGAATGACTTCAGCTAATTATTAATAAAAATATTTTTGGTTCTTTGAGTCACCTTCATCATTGATTGAAGCACACAACTTTTTTCACCATTCTTGATAACATAAATTAACATATTTTATTTATATTTTAATTAAACATATATGTATATGAGTGGCCTGGAATATTTTTTTATCAATAGTACAGTAATCTTCGTGCGCTCCGTGTTTTCCCATGGGGCTGATGTGGTGGTCTTCCATTGGTGGTCCTACGACAAATGCGAGAAACGATTGTCCTAATCATTAGATTCTAGATATATAAAATTACTAAATTTCTTTGCTATTCGTTTCAAAATTTCGCAAACATTGATGTTGTTAAAATTATTTTCTTACAAAAGCATTTTTTATATGATTAGTTGTAGTTTTGGAGATTTCCAATAAATTAAATAAACTTTATGCAAAAGTTTGTTTAAATTTTATTTTTTTGTAATTTCAATGTTAAATAAAGAATCTGTCGACTTAACAAAGGTTATTTGATTAATAATGTTTACAAAATTGCTTTTTAAGACTATAGATAAAAAAGGTGGTGAAGTATGTTGTACATCTGGACAACCTAAATCTGATTCATATGTCAGCAAAGGAAACAGAAATGGACTTATTTTTGTTTCTGATATTTTTGGATTCAATGTCTGCAAAACTAGACGAACTGCAGATTATTTAGCCGAACATTCCTCTAATATAGTAATGCCGGACATTTTCCAAGATAAACCGTAGAGCTTAGGTGATTTTCCTCCGACAAAATAACGATGAATTTATGAAATGGTTAAATGAAGCTGGATTTAATACTATTGTAGGGCAAAAATCTATATTAACCTGTCAAATTTACTTTTTTCATTGTTGAGCGACACAACACTCGGTTCAAAACAAACACAAAAGTATCGATTATATTTTGGTATTGTTAATAATTGAAGTCTAATTACCTAAAGATATATTCAAATACAAATTGATTGGCTAAAATTGGTATTATTCAAACAACCGATTTAAATGGCAAATTAATTAATTTAATAATAATGATATTTATGCGTGCCGGCATTTATACTTATTATACTTTTACTATATAATAGTATTTGATACTTAAAGTATCTTGAAGTTGCTTTCACTTGCGCTTGCCAGCGCCGCTTTCAAATTTGTTGCTCATGCTAAATTAGTATCTAAAATTAAATAAAAAAATATATACAAAGCCACATAATATACATTTTAAAATATACAGACTAAAAAATAAATAAATAAATCATTAATAATTACTATAATAAGAAATAGAGTATAAATAGTAAATAAATAATTACTATAAATAGAATTCGTATCTTTAAATTAATATAAATAGAGATATATAATTGAACAATAGGACAAAAAATAGATAGACAAAAAAATAATTAGTGCAAAAAACTACCAACACTCTAAGTGAGTTAAAGTGTTCGAATGTTCAATAGTCAGTAGTGTATAATTTTTAACATAAAATTTAATTATTAATTTCAACCATCTCAAAAGTAGCCCCCCTAGATTCGTAGTTCTAAGCCTAATGGTTAATCCGGCACTGGATACTTATAATATAATATATATTTTATATATAAATTAATTATTTAAATATCCATAACATCTCTTCTGTTTAAAAGGTTTAAGCCATTCAACTTGCGAATTATAATTTTTCCATTTCAGTCTCGTAATTCATAACTATTTGCATGGATCTTTCTAACAATTACGAAAGGTCCTGTATATCGGTCTTCTTTTTTTCTTACATCAACTTTAACTAAAACTTTTTTACTTATATCCAATTCCCGGTGTATCCGGTTCTTATTTTTATAATTTAAATTTCTTGTTTTGATTGCACTTCCCTCACTATTTTACTGCTATCGTTGCATATTCTTTTATTATTGCTCCATTATCTAGATATCCGGAAACCAAATACTGCTTCTGATGGAGTCTTTCCAATTGTACTTTGAATAGTAGCATTTAAAGTAAACTCAATTTCAGGTAACACTTCATCACAATTCCTCTTAAGTTTATCTCGTAATGATGATAAAATCTCGTATTGGTCGAAATTGTCTTTCAATCAAACCATTAGTATCATGATGACAAGGGCTAGAAAATTGTAGCTGTATTTTGTGATTCTTTGCCAACTCTTTTATCAAGTTACACTCAAATGTTTTTCCACAATCAACATGAATAATTCTCAGTGCCCCGTGTTTTCATATCCCTAACCGGTATCATCTTCGAAAATAAAAACACATTCTTTTTTATTTCTCTTCTCTGAATTGCTCCTCGTCGTGTTCATTATCTTTGCAGTTTATGTAAATCTTTTCCACTTTCAATTTCTTCTTCGACCAACTGGCCACTCCTTTGCTCGTCCATCTTTCTCTATGAGTTTTCTTCTCATAAATGTTTACTCTAACCTCGGGATATAATTGATTGTCATAATTTATATCGACTTTTGTGTAAATTAGTAAAATTTATTTATTTACCCATTAAGCTGACGTTCAGCTGGGCTTTGCTTTAAAATCAATTAATGAATTAATTTGTTTATAAGCTCTTTCTCCTTCTATAGACCTTTAATAAATTTTAAATTATTTTATTCGTCTTCAAAATTCCACTTGTCATCGATTACCATTTTCCCCACACTGGAAAATATTGATTTTTACCTTTTTCAAAATTTTTAATTTTAATCGATTTTGATAATTTTTTTCCATATTTTTTGTATAACGCCAACAATTATAACAAATATTATCAAAATGCATTGATTTACCTTCGATGTCAACATTGACCTTATTCAACCTTCAAAAGTTGCAGAATCTCCCCCATTAATAATCAATCATTTATTAGGATTGGTCCTGCAAGGGTTCGCTTTCATTTAGGACATTCCATTCCAAATTAGTTACTGTAAGGAGTAAAAAAGGAACTGCCTTTTAACAGAGGATGATCTTAATAGATGATCATATGAGCTTATGAATTTCATTACCATTAACCTATCAATGAGAAATAATAATAATAAAATTTTAATTGGTAAATTAATTAGTTAATTAATTAAAACTTTAATTAAAACTAAAATACAGTTAATGTTATTTTCATTCTCTAAAAAATTGAGCTCCAACGATTCTTGAACGACATTATTATACGATAAGGGAAAGGTTTGTGCAACAGCTAGAACTTCATCGTTGCCATTCATTGCAATGAGTACAAACTGAAATTTCAATCCCACATAAAATCCCGCTGTGTCCATAACCCGAAACTATAAACACAATTTCACGATAGAAATTACTCTAAAAGAATTCTAACTGTTACGATTAATTTTTCAGCCATTTTTCTATAAGTTAGTTTCCAATCAGAGTAGTCATTACTGAAATATGGAGTTTTTATTGCTTTTTTGTCTAATGAATTTGAAAATCGATTTGCTATTTTATTGTTGAATCTATCAACAACTAAGTTCAAGTAGTTTCTTGGTTGATAGCAAACACTATCAAATGTCTCATTGAATGATGCATTAAACAAGCATAGTGAGCGATATCTAAATTGTAATTTTATGATTAATAATAATGAAATTTTAATTATATAATAAATTTTATTCTCACACTAACTAATCTTTAATTTAAATTATCCAAATTAAAAAACTTAATAACTACATTTTTGTACAATGATCATGTTATCAAGAAATATAATCAATTTAAATAATATAATGAAAAATCTAAGAAAACAATTATAAATATAAAATTATTCAGAAGAAACTATAAATTAATATCGTTTATTTTATATTTAGTGATGTATTAAAACACATTGAATATTTTTAAAAGTTAAAAGTTAAGCATAGTGAGTGATATCTAAATTGTAATTTTATGATTAATAATAATGAAATTTTAATTATATAATAAATTTTATTCTCACACTAACTAATCTTTAATTTAAATTATCCAAATTAAAAAACTTAATAACTACATTTTTGTACAATGATCATGTTATCAAGAAATATAATCAATTTAAATAATATAATGAAAAATCTAAGAAAACAATTATAAATATAAAATTATTCAGAAGAAACTATAAATTAATATCGTTTATTTTATATTTAGTGATGTATTAAAACACATTGAATATTTTTAAAAGTTAATCTTTTTTAATATTAGAAGCAATCATTCTATGAAAATATCAATTTTAAATGTGTTATAATTGAATTTCTATAATTAATATCTCAATGGTTTTCATAATAATTTCCAACAGACAGTTAAGAGTTTTGACAATTCAGTTTCAGTAATATTGTTTAACATTGACTAAAACAAGAATTTAGTTAATATTAAAAAATAATACATATTATTATCAATAATAAACTGCAATGTTAAGTAAAACAAAATTTGAATAACTGTTGCAACCACAATACCAATAGTGCAATAATATGGCCCGCAAGATGAACACAAATATTGCGCCCTCGTCCCAATCCACGTCACTGATGTCGATCGGAAGGTCTAACAAATGTTAATAGAGATGTTAAAATTAAAAGTATCAAACGAAAACATTTCTCGAATGTAATATAAATTTTGATCCGAAAAATTTTAAAATCTCCTTTAAACTTCTATTTTTTATTTGTTAAAATAAATTTCTTAAGACTTAGTGAATGAGACGACCAAAAATAGGGAAGATCAACCGGTTTGTGATGACTTATAATAATTAAATGAAATCGGGGTTACATACTAGTTTTGGGTGGTACATAAATTAATTATTAAACAAAAATTATTAATATTAATTTGTCTGCTGAGGTTTGAATTTTTTCCTCAGGAATTAGATGTCTTTTCGCAAGGGTTACGATGGAAACTGGGTGACTGAGCAGCTGTCTCTCTGCAGGATTTCAGTTTAAAATTATTTTATTTTTTAGAAATAATTAATATCAATTTTTCTAATTTATTTATGTACCACACAAAACTGGTATATAACCGAAATCGGTAATTTATCAATTACTCGATTTATAAATGAACACTAATTTCTCTTTCCTTTTTGTAAATTTTACCCTAAAATGGCTTGAAATAACAAATTGATCGGGAGTCAATGATATTTTCGGCGCCCCTAATTGCGATTCATAGTTTGCTCAGTCCTGAACTATTGAATTAATAAACAAAATACCTATGAGCTTTTGTTAATAGCACTTGAAGAATTTTTCTTGTTTTCGGATTGTCTGAAAAGTCATTTTGAACTTCAATTTCAAATAAATTCATGGGTGTCATCATTGAAAATCGAATCAAAGGCAACAATTTTTTTGCATTTATCTCCAAATCCACAAAATGATCATCTGAATATAACCACATTTTGCAAAGCTCATAAATAGTGAATTCCGTATCCACGACAATGGAGGATGATCCGAGAATTTCACATAGAAAATTTATATCTAAAGCATTGAAAATGTCAGGCAAGTACGATAATTTTTGAAAATTTGAGCAAATTGTTATCCAACAATTTTTCACTATTTCTTTGCAGTCGAGCATTTTTACCCAGGAATACCATTTCAAAGAATTCATCAGATGTGGACAAACAGAGTTTTTTGTCATATACTCTGTTGCTAAATTACGCAATGACTCTACGTTGTATTTATCTGCTAAACACAAAAGACCAATGACTCGGTCATTTGTGAATACGATTTCCCCAGTATATAAAAATTTCAAAAAATGAAAAAAGGATTTTTGACATTCTGGATTCTCTTCAAGTACAATTATTTCCGGTTGACCAGACTTTTGTTTGATACCTAGCTTCCATTTACTATCAAACATTCTTGATAAGACATCGCTTGAGGCAGACAATATAAATTTATGAGCTAAATATTTTGTTTCTCCAACCTTCAACTGAATGTCACTTTAATTTTATAAAGAAGTACAATATTTATATGTATATATATATTTTTTTACCTCAATGATTCATTTTGAAAAAGCATTGATATTTTTTTTATGAATCCTTTTTCATCCGACAACGTTTCTTCATAATTCTAACAAAAATTTAATATTTTTGTAATTTGGCTAAATTTTACTTACATTTTCTATCATAACCACCATTAAAAATCTTAAAATTAGAAGATTTATATACCAGTGTTAAACAATAAAATTTTTATTGCTCTTACATCAAACAACTAATTTTTGTTTATTTTATTTGAGCAAATTTAAAAAATAATATAAATTAAACCAAAGGAATATTGTTTTAAATTTAGAATAATTATAACTTAATAAATAAAAATTAATTTTCGATTAAAATAAAATGAACAAGATTTATATACAGTGCCATAACTAACATTTGTAGGGCCTGTGCAAAAACTTTATTAGGGCTCCTATATTTTTTGAGGAAAAATAATTATAGTTCAAATAGATATCATATAATATCATATCACATTATTTATATCATATGATTATTTAATTTTCATTTAATCGTTCTCTTCTAGTTTTCATTTGAGCATAGTCATTAATTATATCGTTATAATTAATATCCTTTACAATGTTATACTCATTAGATATTATGGCAAGATTGGATAATCTATATTGTCCTATAGTAGATCTTAAATAGTTTTTAATTAATTTTAACTTGCAAAAACTTCTCTCACACGAAGCAATACCGTTAGTGTGAGGAATAATCGTATAGCAATATTGATGTTTGGATAAGATTCAATTAATCCAAAATCTTACAGACCTTGTAAAATTTCAAGAGGTGTTGCATTATTTTGATCGTCTTCTAATATCGATGCTTCAAATTTTAAACTTTGTATTTCAGGCAAAAGCTCATATATATTTAAATTTTTGCTGTACTTAATTTTGTTCGAAACCTATTTCTCTTAGTCTTAAGGTACAACGTAGTCCATCAATTAGTTTTGTTGCATAGTCTATCGATATATCTTTTTTGTAATGGTGTATTTGTTCGATCAATGCATTGAAGAATTCTATTCCATACAGAAAGATTGCAGATAAATTTGTAGTCAATGAGTAAGAGCAAACTTTTAGCACTTGAAACTGTTTCTGTATTTGATGCAGTTGAACCATTTGCTATCGATTCCAATGTTTTCTTTACTTCGAATAAATGCAAACTTAACGATTTAATTGCATTGGCTTTGGATGACCATCTTGTATCCGACGAATATTTTAGAGTTAATTTTAAATATTTCATTAAAATTTCCCATCGTGTTGTTAATGACGAGAAAAGTTAAATATTCTTTTTAGAGTTAATTAAAAAGACAAAAAAATTATTGCTAAATATTTAAATATTATAGTTATTCAATACAATTATTATGTGTCTTGCTGAGAATACAAATTGTATTTTAAAATCTCGAATACAATTTTTGTAAAAAAAATTTGTATAAATAATTCAATTAACAATTCCGTTTATATATATATATATATATATATATATGGGTGACTATTAGGTGTGCTCTAATATAATCGGCACTTTTATAAAAATAAAAATGAGACAAATTATCTTATTAATATTTTATTTAGAACAATATTAAAGGTTTATTTTGAAGTATCAGAAGCTGACTGTATCTATAGTACCTTTTTTTGCACGTCCAGGGTGACCTCTGTTGCGTTTCTTATTGGAACAGCCAACAATGTTGAGGTTAGCGCAAAAACCAAAAATTCATATATAAAAGAAAATCATAACAAAAATGGGTAAAATCAATAAAAGTGCAAAATTAATTAAAATTTACTAAAAATCAACAAATCAATATCGGGTATGGTTGAACTCTAAATTGATAGACGAGTTCAGAAAATATAATGAAAATTTAATAAGGTGTTCACAGAGATAGTTAATTCGAAAAAACAAAATTAATTAAAATGAATTAATCGGTAATGGAAAGCCCGAGACAATGGGAAGTCCAAGCCCATTTTAAACCCGAGCGCTGAAGGAAACCCAATGCGCAGTGAGACTCAAGCAATGAGAAAAAAGAGGGAATATTTTGAGCTCTAATCAAGGGTAAACAAATTAAAACAATCAGAAAACCTTCAAATATTGATTTAGAATTCCCGGGGAAATAATTAAATGAAATTCTCTAGATAATTGGAATCTCAGAAACAATATAAAAAGAGAGCTCAGAAATGAGTAAGCCACATGTTGGTTGAAGAGAAAAAAACGGAGAAAAAATTAGCGCAGAAAACCAGATCAGAGAAAGGTGCAAATAGTGACAAAGTGTATTTGAGATTAAGATTGAATAAAATTATTCTGTGTTGGTTTTGATTTATTTGGTTGAATAAGGACACGAGGAGTCAGAGAGAGCTGACTTTCAAATTAAAGCGAACTGTATATTTATTCAATGAAAAGAACATAAAATAAACTTCCAATGATTCCAATTAATTTGCATTTTTGCTTCAATTCTATTCCGTATATAACGGTAAAAAATGAGAACTTGAAAACGTAAGATAACCTACATTTTTCCCATAAAGCGCTTTCAAAAAAATAGAAATTCAATGACTTTTCTGAGAGACGAGACTGCGAAGAAGCGCAGCAACAGGTGGAAGAACTCCTGTTAAAAGTCATAAAATTCAAAGGACGATGTCGCGAACTAGAAGTTACTTGGTTCTGCCTGACGGAAATGCAGAAGCGCCTGAAGTTGGCCCAACAGTTGCAGCTTCAGAGCGCCCAAGACCAGACGGAGATCCGAGCTCTCCGCCTTCGGATTCGACAGCTGGAAGCGCAACTACACCAGAAAGATATCGACCAGGATGTAGCCTCCCAAATCCGACCCGTGGCGGAGATAATCGCAACCAATCGTGGTTCTGAATCACTTACCAAGCCAAAATAGAGGAACCGACCCGGCAAGACTACTCGGGCCAAATTCTGACAGGCACAGCTGGCAAATGCGCCAAGCGCCCAATCAAATTGAGCTGTTTTGGTTGCGATATTTACTATGCTGACATAGCTGTTGTTGTTGTATGTAATTATAAAGTATTTTGTTTTCAAGAGACCCAAATTGAGATATTGCGACAAGATGAAGTTCAAGGACACAATCTAGATGGAAGGACTAGGAAAAATAGGACACAGGACTTCCATCGGCAGTCCGTGGACTCAAGTGAGTACTGGACAATTATAGTATGCTAAGCATGCTCACTTTTTGTCAGTACTCAAACCCTTGATGCAGTTCCAACGTTGATTGTTCAACGGGTATCAAGTGAAGAAAGCAATTGCTTGTATTTTGGGTTACGCTGGAAAGAGCACGACAAAGTAAAATGTTTGTTTACCAGTAACCCACCAACTATATTTGTAACATTGAAGCCAAATTCAGCAGACAAATAAAGGATGAAGAACGATTGACACGAGCGTTGGAACACCTAAAGATTAATGAGAATAGTAAATTAAAGGAAATAATTAGGAACAGTGGAAACGTGTTTATGGCGGATAAATGGAATGTGGGTCGCAGGCATTTAGTAAAACATAAAATAATTACAAGAGGTGAACCAATAAACATAAAACCATATCGTCAACCATTGAATTTGGAAACAAAAATTGAAGAAGCAATACAAAATTTGTGCGAAAACTGGATTATACGGAAATGCATGGAACACGCTGTTAATCTGCGTATGGAAAAAAAGAGAAAAAGAATATTAGGCTATGCTTGGATTTCAGAGAGCTGAACGCAGTAACAGAGAGGCAGGTATTCCAAATGCCAAACATAGAAGTTATGTTAGATTTGTTAGGAGGATCCGTTTTTTTTAGCTCAATCGATCTCGGTAATGCATATTACCAAGTGGAGTTAGACGAAGAAGCGCAAGAGAAAACAGCCTTCTCAACAAAGAAAGGGCAATACTGTTTCAATAGAATGCCTTTCGAAATTGCTGCAGCACCAGGTACGTTCCAAGAAATGATGACAAAGGTAATAGGCAAAATAAATGGAGCAATGATGTATTTGGATGACATTCTGATTTATTCGAGCAGTAAAGAAAAACATTATACAATACTCAGTGATGTATTAAAAGCGATCGAGGAAGCTGGACTAAAAATTAACCCAGAAAAGTGTCAAATAATACAGAAAGAAATCAGATTCTTAGGACGCATTATCAGCAAAGAAGGAGTGCAGATCGATTCTTCTAAGATTCAGGCTATACAAAACTTAGGGTTTGGAAAAAAGATTAGAAGTGAAAAATTGTACGGGTCAAAAGAAAAACAAGTAAAGGAAGAGCAAGAAGAACAAACAAGGAGGAAATTCAACGTATGAGACGATGTGTTAGTAAAATTAGAAACACGCAACAAAAGCCAGCACAGGTATGAGGAACCATATAAAGTGATCGAGAAAGTGCATGACAGACGATACATCTTAAGAAACGAGAATGGTAAAAAGATTGAAAGAAACGTAGAAAAATTTAAAAAATTTTTTAAGAAGGGGGATATGAGGAAGATGAAAAGTTTTAATTAGAAATTTTGTTAAATTTTAAAAATATTTTTATCGAAAAATATTTTAAAAGAAAGATTGAAATTTGTTTAAATAAGAAACAAAAGAAAAGATAAGTTTTGAGTGTATACTTTATTAAATAAAATGTATGGAATTATCTAGAGATTTGCAAACAGATAATCATGTTTTAACGGATGAGAATCCTAATAATAATAATAATAATAATAATAATAATAATAATAATAATAATAATAATAATAATAATAATAATAATAATAATAATAATAATAATAATTATTATTATTATTATTATTATTATTATTATAACAATATAATGATATTGTAATTAAAAAATATAAATAAATATTTTACTTTATTAAAAATTACTAACAAATTATCGTTACCTAATATTTCATTAGCCTCGTTTAATCCAACTTAGAGCTTGAAAATTTCCATTATCAATATTTCAATTTTGATTGATAACACAGCACTTCAGAGAGGGGAGAAGGATGATCCTTTGATGGGTCTTATCAGATGTCAAGATATTTCTAGATAAAGATAAAGGGAATTTTCTGATGATGTTCAAAGCTAAAAATAGACATCTATTAAACTATTCTCTGAGAAATAATGAATTTTGTCCACGGTTTACTGATGCATAAATAATATAAATTATAACTCAAGGACAATATTGATGAATAGTAATAAAGAAAAATTAATGAATCATGAAATTAATTTTAAAATGAATTGGATTAATTAGAATAACTAATTTTGACATATTAATTTTAATTAAACGATTTGATTTAATAATTTTATTGACAAAAACTAATTCCTTATATTATATATTTATAAATATCACAAAAATAAAAACAGATTAAATAATTAATTAATTATTCAAAAAAATTTATAAATAATTCCGAGAGTAATTGTGTTTCATTAAATTGAGGTTTAATGAGAATCTTTAATTAAAAAATTAAAACCTTTTAGAGATCGGATCAATAATTGCATTTTTGGAAAGTACTGTTTGGAATGTGACAAACCAATTTTGATCGATAATTACCTGCTCAAATTCAAGGATTAAATTGATAATTATATAAACAGAGGTAAAAACAATATAGGGATGTGACTCACTAAAAACGATATATGATTGACGAAGTTTGCCAGGAGAAAATGAAAAACCAAACATTTTAATAACTCAAAAAACTGATAAGAGCTCAAAGAAACTAAAAAGAAGTGAGAAAGTTTCTAGATATCACTGTATACTCAAAGCACCAGAGAGCAATTGAAGATGGTTAAATAGACATTGATTTAAAGATTAATAATATAAATAAAACTTATCTATAATAAA
Organism: Schmidtea polychroa; assembly: GCA_959609185.1. NCBI lineage: Eukaryota > Metazoa > Platyhelminthes > Tricladida > Dugesiidae > Schmidtea > Schmidtea polychroa. The sequence continues at coordinate 36,486 of CAUHTR010000429.1, read as the reverse complement.
TGTGTGTGTACCATAACCAAGTGACATTTAATTAAATCCATGGCATTAAATAATAGCTTACACTAAAGACGGATAGAAAAATTAATCGATTAAAAATAAAGTGATTAGGGTTTTTTGAAATTAAGGTAAACTTTTTAAAAATATCGTCTATCTAATACCAATGACGACAACTGTCACTTTTAGATAGTAAGGGAGGGAGTACCAAAAGTTAGTACAAATGGCACATAATTATTTCCTAATATTTGTGGAGAAAGATTTTTGTTTTAAAATTGTATTTTTAATAATTACATACCTTTATTAAATTTTTCATATTTTAAAAATATTATTATTTTAAATTTTTAAATTTTCAATATTTAAATTTTCACAAATACAAAAATTTTTTATCAAATATATGTAAAAGTAAGAACATGTATGAATAATACGTTATTGTTTAGTTTTTAGTACTTGTTCATAATTAAAAAAGTTAAAAAAATAAAATTGAAATGATTATATATATACAGTATTTATTAAAAAGCTTGACTATGAATCAGTAAATATATCGATGTTTTTTTGATATTGACGAATTTTCGGCACTGCCTTTATCAAGTGACTTTTTTTAAAAATTTTTTTAAATTTAAAGTAAAATTGACTGTTTTGACATTTTGAAATTAATATAAATTCATACCAAAATCCATTGTAATTTATCAACCAAATACATCAAAATAACAAAAAAGCGTTACTTGGATTTTATTTCCAATATTTTTGTCGCAATTGTTTCTCAAATTTCCGGATTGAATTAATTGACAGAATTAGAAAGTTTTTCACGGATGTTTTTGAAATTTCTTTTCCATTGCAAATTTATTATCCAATAAATAATTTTCTAGAAAAAATCATGATTTCAGAGAGAAAGATTATACAATTAGTTTTATTTTTAAATATTTTCGAAAACAGTTTTATTTAGAAATTTCTAAATCTATGTGAAAAATGTAATCTCAAAGTTTTTGTATAAAAATATATTTACTACATTTTAATTACGTCAGCTATTTTTAAAACCATAAAGATAATGGCTTAATTTATAATTACTCAATAATAAGAAACATTGTTTAGTTCATAGGTAGGGGACATTTTTCAACTTAAAGAGCCATAATCATAAAAGAATTTAAAATGCAATATTATGGAGCAGCAATAAAAACATTTGACTAATGTTATATTTATTCAAAATAATAAATTTAAAAAAGTATAATTCATAAAATTATTGCATGTAAGAAATGGAATTAAAAATAAACCTAGGGTGATTTCTGGATTTGAACTTTTTCGGAATAACGAATTTTTGAAAGGGAGAATAAATCAACATAAAAAATTCTTAGAAGAAAAATAAAACTTTGTCATTGATTGCTTTCTTGCTCTATATATAAATTCAGATTTTATGATTTTTTAAATATTTATGAGAGCTGAATTTTTTGAATTAAGAGCCGCTGGTTCCCGATTCTTGGTCTAGTCATTATTTGTTCAGGGATTTGATCCGTTTTTTAATCCACTATAATAAGGAAGTTTTAATAAGTACAATACAATAAATAACTGTAATTTGTAGTGAGTTTAGGATGTAAAATGATGTCTTTGTTTCAAAATGCTGCACCTTACTTGTACGTTATGTGGCTGACCATTTCATTGGAACGTCATCAATGTCCTAATGTTTAAAATAAATTTAAAAACAAAATCTCATTTTGAGAAAGAATTGTTGTCTGTGAAAATAATTAAGTAACAATCCATTCAATCGGACAACCGACTGTGCTAGTAAAAAAATTACAAATAAAAGCCAATACCCGATTAGAGCAACTCAAACTCTATCAATTTTTTATGACAGTTATGTGAAATTTATATTATAAAATTGACAGAAAATGTTTGTGAAATGGTTTTTTAATAATAATAATAATAATAATAATAATAATAATAATAATAATAATAATAATAATAATAATAATAATAATAATAATAATAATAATAATAATAATAATAATAATAATAATAATAATAATAATAATAATAATAATAATAATAATAATAATAATAATAATAATAATAATAATAATAAAATAAACAGTACAAGCTTTGTGATACCCAGTGCGGGAGACACGAAGATTTCTCTTCGCGCCAGGTAAGTATACAATATTGTTGATTCAACTCTATTGCATACTTTCCCCGGTACACTGGAAATCACATCGCTTGAAAATTAGCTTGGTCACAGAAAAAAATCTGTAAACTTGTAAACATGGCGTATGAAAAATCATAATCACCTCTGCGGGGAAAGTATGCAATAGAGTTGAATCAACAATATTGTATACTTACCTGGCGCGAAGAGAAATCTTCGTGTCTCCCGCATAGTACTGATGAGAGCCAAAAGCTCGAAACTAGTCTACTATTGGGATTTGCACTGGGTATCACAAAGCTTGTACTGTTTATTTTATTCAAGTGAGACATCCGACAAAAATATTTTACACCATTACTTTGAAAATAATAATAATAATAATAATAATAATAATAATAATAATAATAATAATAATAATAATAATAATAATAATAATAATAATAATAATAATAATAATAATAATAATAATAATAATAATAATAATAATAATAATAATAATAATAATAATTATAATAATAATAATAATAATAATAATAATAATAATAATAATAATTATAATAATAATAATAATAATAATAATAATAATAATAATAATAATAATAATAATAATAATAATAATAATAATAATAATAATAATAATAATAATAATAATAATAATAATAATAATAATAATAATATTTTTTGACTTAAATGAATACAATCATTCAAACCATTGTTGTATAATGATAGATCAGTTTCGTTATCCATAAACAGTTTACATGAAAAACACCATACTTTGTTCATAGTTTTCGAATATATTAGCCATTGTCTTTTTAGAGCTTGGCCGTTTGTAACTTTTCTTTTTTAATATTTTATAGAAAAAGATCTTTTGTTCTTGTCTATAGAAAAATCAAAATTATTTATTTGAACAGGACCATGTCGAATTAAAGCAATTCTGATATTTTTCGATAATTTACTTGACCATGTACCAGGGTCTTCAAAATCGAATAGATTAATTTCTTCGGCGGTTTCAATATCGGATTTGTTTTGGTGATTCAAAATGCGAATGCAGTATTAGACACGTTGACGACATATTTTACCATACTATTACTTTGTTTTTTTGCCAGTAGTTCACGCTTTAATTTGTTCTTAAGTTTTTCACTTCCACTTAAATATTTTCTTCCTCGATTTCGATCACTTCCCATTTTCCCAACTTAAATTTATACAATATATAAATATAGACAAATCTGCTATTTATACCAAATTACTGAGAATATGTATATTTACCTATTTACCAATAAGAATTATAATATAAACTATTAAATTATAAATACAAACATTAGAAATAATACAAATTTATCAAAAAAGTTAAATTTAAATATACAACGACAGGACACCAACCAACAGGTCGAATTCTCATACTATATTGCCAAAAAAAACAAAGTTTCAAAGTTTTCCAATATTTTTAAAAACAAAGCCAACTATGTGAATAAATTTGAATTTTCTTTAAAAACAGTTCGAATTTGAAATTCCACCAATCGGGAGTCATTAAATTTTTCCAATTTAAATTAACAAAAATAATAATGTAAAAAATTTTTTAGGTTTAAAAAGGCATTTTAAAAATTTAATGTTTGTCTTTTTTTTTAAATGCTTTTTTAGAAAATAAACTTTTAAAGAAACTGTTGGAATTGAAGGAAAATTTTAATATATTGTGTAAATTTCTAATTTTTTTCTTGTATTTAATAATAATATTATATAAACTTTCCAAAGTTCGGGCCCAGGTGCGGTCGAACCTTCGCACACCTTATCAAGCCGGCTTTGCATGTAGTAAATATTAATATATTGTCTGGTTTTTATTAAAAGATCATTTTGACATATTGTTACTAAATAATATTACAATCAGAAAGTCGTTTCTAATCCAAATATTAAACCAAACTATTTAACCAACTGGAGTTACGGGTTATTGGTGGTACACTCAGGAATAGGCCACTAAATTATCTGATACTTTTATTTATAGTGATCCAAGTCTCATTAAAAAACAAAATTAATTTTATTCAAACTCATTATTTTATTAACTTTGCTGTTGTTGAATAAATGTGTCACACAAATCTTGCGAGGGCTAATTAACCTACTTTCATTAATCGGATCGAGCTCGAACTTTACGAATAGACTCAATGTGTTTTATTAAGTTTTGGTGCAACACTCACACATACAATCAAAGTTGTGTCTACAGCGCTTAAACTTGAAATTTTAACGGTCTTTTACTTGATCTTGACAGATCAAATATATCAGATCATAAAATAATAAATTCTAAATTTACAATATGCCAGCGTTGCCAGAAATAAAACGACTTCCCAAACATCTTTCTTATTCTAATATTAACCAATGACTGAATAAAAACGATGTTTCTTATTTTCTTTAAGCATATCAATTTCTTGTAGTGTACTCAATAAAATTATGTTTGAAAATGATTTGAAACCGTGAGATTTCGCACATAAGGGATTTATACTAAAAACTGAGTTTTTATGGGTTGATTTTTCATAATATTTAAATTTGAAAATATTTGGCTACCGAAATATTGTTATTAATACTAACAATTAAAATTTCAATAATTATATAATAATGAATTTATAAAAAAACATTTACAAAACTAATAATAATCAAATGAGCAATTTACTAAATAACAATTTATCCATGCGCTGGTATTGATAACAAATAATTTATGATCTGTCTGTTGGATCTTGACGGGAATTGATTTCTATAAACATTAATTAATCGTAAATCAATCATTTTAGATCAATTTCACGGATGAATGGTTCCGATAATGGCAGTTTTTACTAACCAATTCTGGAAGAGCTAATCAATTATCTTTCAAATTGTAGAAAGTAAGAAAAAAAAATAATTCTAAAATTTAATAATAAATAGTTTATTTATTTCATTAATATTTTGCAGAAATTTTACTGTAAATACTAAATTTTCAGATGGTTATATTTCACAATATTTGCTATTTATTCAAAATTTTAAATCACTAAAAATTGTTTTAAAATTTGTTCTGATTTTAAAATTCATGTAAAATGTTGATAAATTAAAAGTTTTTAAAATTATTTTTAATTGTTTATAATTAATAAAAATATCATAAAAACTATGATATTTCTTTTTTATTTCTTCCAATATCACATATTTATGAAATATAAATATTTTTTAATAATAAAATATGTGATTTTATTAGTTTTCTTTGGATTATTTTGGAAATTTTAAAATTAAATGATAGAATTAATTTTTCTAAATTTGTTTTTATTTAGATACCGATGTTGTTTTTGATACAATTAGCGGAGTACCACCACATTGCTCATCAATAGACAAGTGCAAGTGGTAATTCGTTTTCTACATTACCAGAAATAAATTGTTCTTAATTTATTACTTTATTCAGTGTTTCAAGCACTATCTATGTATAAAAACATTTACTTAAGGAACTGATGATAAAGCTATAAATTTTATGATTAATACAAAAAAATCAACCATAAAAAACATGGTTTTTGAAACTATATATTTCACTCTCTTAATTTCAACATATTTTAGATGATTACGTTATCTCTTTAATCAAAGGTAATGAATAGATAAGAATTTATATTGAAATAAGGAAATAACACTAGATTTGACATCAATATTTTTTAAATTAACCCACTTTCCGTGATCGGATCAATCTGAAATGTTTATGTAATACGGTGTTCTTGACAAAGAATCTACTTGCAAAATTTCAACTCAATCCGATCACGAAAAGTAGGTTAATTTGGCCTCACAAATTTTGTGTAGCACATACAAACATCAGCGAAGTTAATATAGAAAGTGTAAAAAGCCGATTTCAGTCCAGTAGATTTATGCGTTTTGATTGTTTGAAAAAATTAATGACTCCTCCGAATGAGTCAGCGGTCATTTTGATACACCAGGCTCTTTTTTATGCTTCATGGTATGACTTACACGTGTATTTGAAGTCAGTATGTCAAGGTAAAAGTATGAGTCATATTTTTTCCAAATATTCGGCTCATACTTTCATTAAAAAATATTCTAAGTATGTTTAACAGATTTCTTTCTATTTCCCTGCTCCACTATACAAAAACTTTTCAAAGATTTGGCTATGCCCATTAAACGAAGAACTTTTACAATTTTTTTCAAATATAAGATGTATTAAACTTTTATCGTCACTTTTTGTATGTGTATATAGTTAACAAAGACTTGAATAATGAAGGCATTGAAATCTATAACTTTTAAATTAATTATTAAAAAGCTTGAAAACTCTAAATCAGTAAAAACATCGATATATTTACTGATTCAGTCTTCAAGCTTCATAATAAATACAATGGAAAAGAAATCAGTGGTGAAATTGGAAAAAAAAATTCTTATAATTTTTATTAATTGATTTTAGAGAAATAGTTCCTTAATGGTCTACAACATATGATGTAAATATTTTGATTTTTTAAATTACAAAGATATTGTAAAATGTTGAAAGCATACCTTGCTCTTATTAGTAATATATAACTTTTAATGATTTAAATGATTTGTCAGGTTTGATAAAATTGAAAAATTTTTAATATTATTACATTTTAAATTCTTGAATAGCATTTTCATTCTATTGATAGGTAATTAAATAGACATTTTTTTCCTCTTTTATCCCATAACGTAAATGCCGGGAGAAGGCGATTGAACAAAAAAGGAAAAAGGGAAACTATTTTGACAGCCGCCAGAGATAAAAATGGAACAGTTGGGGAAGGCAGGAGAAAGAAAGTGGAAAAACACTTGATTATCTTGAGTGCCACAATATAAGCAAACTATATAAAGAGAAACTAGCGAGACAAAATTAGAGAGAAAGAGTAACGCGAAATTGAGACGAAACGTGAGAGACAAATTGAGACGAAAAGCGAGATAAAAAGTGACGCGAAATCGAGACAATTTGAGACACAATTTGGGAGACAAACTTGGGAGAAAATAATTGGGAAAATTTAGACAACATTGGAAGAAAAATAATTATAAAGAAAACGATTGTGGAGAATAATTATTGGAGAAGAGTTGAAGAAAAGAATTAGTTGAAAAATAAAACGAAAAGAAGTTACTTGAGTATTTGAATAAAGAAAACAAAGAAAGTCCCAGTTGATAAACCAATCAGTAATTTGTGATCTTTTAATCCGGTCTTATAATAATCATTGAGTGTTGTAATAATCATTGTATAGTCACCAAGAAGAGTGATGAATTGATTGTCGGTGTAAATGAAAGTTTAATTGTGATTATCAATAAAGATTTCTGTTGTCAAGTGTTATTTGTGGATCAGTCAAAGACACGCTTAGAGTCAGAGTAACATTTAAATTATTCACCAACCCAACATATCAATTGAAAAAAAATTTTTGTATGAGAATGTTATCAATTTTCTGAGTTTTTTAAAATTAAAATAGTTTTGGTATAATTAAAAAAATGTTTCTTAAAATTTATTAAAATATCTTTTAGTTTGATAAATTTTGATTACGATAATTAGTTGTAAATTGGTTTGAATATTATTATTTTCATTTGGTTGTTATCAATACGATTCTTAGCCTAAAGAAGACTGTTAGACGGTCGAAATATATAGCAATGTTATATTAACATACTTAGCTGGCGATTTTCTATTGTAAAAGCTTTGTGGAAAAGAAATGGAAAGAAATGGAAAGAAAATGGAAAGAAATGGAAAAGAAATCAGTGGTGAAATTTGAAAAAAAGGTGATAATTTAAGCCTTTTGCTGCGAATGAAAAAATATTCGACTATAATAGGGTTTCTCTTTCGGGATTTCTCGTTCCCGATTTCCCGAGAAAGAAATTTAATTCCCGGGATTATTTTAAACATTTATCAACAAATAATTGAAAATAAATATTTCAAAACTACTTCTTGTTTTATTTAAAAATATTTGAAACCAAAGTAACAATTGACTTTTTTGTTTTCGAGATTATGCAGGTGCACTATAAATTAATCAAAATGTAATTCAAATTTCCTTCACGATTAATATTATTGAGAAATTAAGGAGAGAAATTGAGAATATGTGGTCTATGAAGATACAACCTACCATTCTCATACAGATTGAGGAAGATGGGAATATGGGGTAAAGGTATTTTCAGACAATTTTCTGTTTGAGAGTTTACCTAAATAATTAGAAAAATTTACATATTAATGGAGCGGATTTATTTTATCATTAAAATCGTTGTCATTTATGAATAAATAGTTAAACATACATGACAACGATTTAATTTAGGTCGCAACTATATCCCAACAACATCAACTTTGAGCGTCCAAAACACTCTACCTTTGACAAAATCTGTTTTACGTATACTATTGTAATTTTAATACAACCTTAGACGTTTTTGAAAACACCTACTATTTGACTCAGATTTGAGATGGAGTGAATAACTTAAAGCATTTTAAAAATTGACATATCTTTCGGTGATTTTGAAAAGAATGATTTGAATGATTTTGGTATACCTGGAATGTTTTAATCTTTTTGAATATAATTGAACCTAGGGATATAATTTTTAGGCTAGAAGTCTAATTAATATAACGACAGAAAATGTTAATTGTTTATAATAAATAAAATAAATAAAAATATATAAATAAAAAATTAATTTAATTCAAGTTTCATATGTTTTGACATGTTATCATTGTTTTCATTTTCCAATTTTCGTTTCAGTCTCAATTTTGATTTTTCTTTTTTAACAAAATTCAAATTATTATTTTTTTCTGTTGTTTTAATTGTTGATTCTAAATTTGTAGAGATATTATTTTCTCTATCATTATTAAGCTAATAATTTTTCTTTAGTCCGTATCCAATATGCAAATGTACTTCTCTTAGTGTTAAAACAAGAAGCAATATCAGAAATGCTTTCACCGTTTTCGTATCTTTTTATTGCTTCTAGCTTCTCACTATTTGAAAAGATTTTTTTATTTATTGATTCTTTCGCATTCAAAGTTTCTGATAATTTTTCTTTAGTTTTTATCCAATTATAAATTTGAGTTTCAGTTACATTGTAAGTAGGCGCAATTTGGTCAACTGATTCGCCGTTTTCATATTTTTCAATCGCTTTGAGTTTTTTAAGTAAATCTTTTTTGTTCCGTTTAATCTTTTCTTCATATCTTATCCATTTATAAATGCCTCCTGTAGTGGTATTAAATCTTTTGGCAATCTCCAAAGCTGGAACCTTACTATGATACATTTCTATGGCTTGTTCTTTCTGTTCAAAGGTGTGTTGGTGACGGGTCAATGGTGAATTTATTAACTTTTGTATATGGTCTCTATTTGTGAGCCAATTATTAAAAGTACTTTTGTATATTTTATACATTGTTGCTATTTCTTCGATCGGTTTACCTTCGTCATACATTTTAACAGCGTTTAACTTTTCCATGTTTGTATATTTGATTTTCGGCAAAGAAATGTCAGTGAAATTTGTGTAATAATTTTTATGTTTAATCCAATTATAAACAGTACTTAGGCCTACATTATAAATTGATGCAATCTCTTGAATGGATTTGCCTTCTTCAATCATTTTAATTGCTTCCAATTTTACATGAATTTGAATGATTTTATTCGTAGATGTTCTGATTTTTTTCCTGTTGTTTTCCATTTGATCAGATCCTAATAACTGGTTTGATTCATTTGTCGAGTTTATCATTGTATTTAATTTAATTTATTATTTATTCTATAAGTATTCATAGAAATTTTTATAAGTATTTAAATATTTTCTCATGTTTTAATTGGTTAATTTATTTTAAAATAATAATTTAATTTAAATATTTATGAATAAATAGTTAAACATGCATGACAACGATTTAATCATAAGAAAGCGCCAATCAAACATTCGTTTACGATATGGTTCGACAGTTTCCCTGTCATCTTCAGGTAGAATAACTAAATAATTTATAAATTTTTGAAAAAATTTATTAATTATATCAAATTTTTAATAAAAAATATTTTATTCTTTAAAATTGATAATTTAAATAATAAATCTTTTTTAAATTGTAGCAATTAAAAAAAAGAAATTTTAAAATATTTAAATTTAAATTTATCCAATTTAAAAATTTTAATAATTATTTAATTTAACAACAACAATCCATATGGTATTTCAGGCAATGGCACAAATTTTATAGGCGCCACTTCTAAAGTAAAGAATTTCGTAATCAACAAATAAAAAGCTCAATGAGAGTTGTCCAAGCATCAAAGCAGTTGGATCTTCAATCCTCCATCAGCACTGCAATTTTGGGGAGTTTTTGAGTCAATGTTCAAATCGGTAAAGAGAGCATTGAATGCAAAACTGATAGGTGCAGATGTGATGGACGAAGAATTGGGAAATGTTTTGACAAGGGCTGAAATGTTGATAAATTCTCGGCCATTAGTGGTTCAGGCAATAAACAGCAAGGAAGACGCTGTGCTAACACCAAATCATTTACTAATTGCCAGATGGAACGGAGAAGCGGTAGAAAATGTAGAAGTGGAGAAATTCTCAAGTACAATGTTTCGATGGAAACGAATTCAGGAGTTAACTGAACACTTCTGGCGACTATGGATGAAAGAATTGGTTCCGTGCTGGAAGCAAATGGCAAAAGGGAGTAGGATAGAAGATGATGTTTAGGCAGGGTCAACAGTGTGGGTACTAGACAAAAAGAATGAGTATGGAAAGTGGTCAATGGAGAGGGTAATCGAAGCGATACCTGGAGAAAATGGAAAACTACACGTGATGAAAATTAAATGTGAAGGAAAGGAGATATTGAGATGTATCTCAAAATTATGTTTAATTATAAGAGAGAAGGATAATGGGAATTTGAGATTGACACCAAGGTGTCAAGGCGGAGGATGGTCAATCCTGAGTTTAATTGCCACGTCTGTGTGGATTTTTGTGTTGTATTCAGAGTCTGTTTCAGCATGGCAGGCTGTTGCTGCTATGATAGACAAGATGGAGAAGTAAAAACTACAACAATTTACAGTCATATGGTCTGTAAGTACACAGTAGGAGCTAGGTATATTGATGGCTTTCCTGGTGTTAGCGGATAACATGTCGGAGCATGAAAAGATGCTAGAGCTACTATCACACTTTGAACATGTATATATTAGAGGTAGGTGGCGACCAGGACGCGGTAAACATTACTGTCCACAATTTTTCCATTTGAATTATGGAACCATTTTGAAACTTCAACAGAAGGGATTGCAAGAAAAACGAACACTGTTGAAGGTTTGCATTATGAACTTCAGGTAAATTTTCAATGTCACCATCCAACATTATGGACTTTCATAGATGGGATCACAAAGGGCATTCAAATACAACAAACGTCATTTCTGCAAGGGATTTCTGGTTCACAACCGTTTTTATCCAATAGATATAAGAAACTGAAACAGCGCATGCAAAATCCAGTCAATCGATACTCGTTGAGCGAAATTTTAGTCTATTTACGTGCTGTTGTTCATTATTTATACATTTAGTTATTAATTAATAAACGTGTTTTGGTATCTTTGTCTGGTTTTCAAAGGCGCTTTTACTGGTTTTTAATTTTACATACAAACGTGCACACATAATATATAATACACACAGATTTAATATAGAGTTTTTTATTTCAAAAGTTAAAAGTAATTAACATATTGTTAACATATCATTATTTTTAATATATTAAAATTCATGGTGGAAAAATTTTGGATTTTCAATCGGACAACTCTGCTTTGAGTTTTCGAGAAAAGAACGACAAAACATCGTAAGATCTATTTATAATATATTTTTGAAGTTAATATTTCATTAGATTTTCAGATATTTCTTTGGAAACACTTCCTTTTTGCAAAGGTGAAGATCTGACAATGTAAGAATTTTTTCATTTAATTACAAATAATTAAAATATTTTACAGCATATCAGATATTTCTTGTCAAACGCCTTTGTGTGAAGGTAGCATTTATAATATTCAACAAATTCCATCGACATCTTTGAAATTGCAGAAAAAATTTCGAAATTCGTAAATTTTAATAAGTTATTTAAAAAAAATATTTTCATAGAATTTCAGAAAATGATTGTGGAAAAAAAAGATTACAAAAACTTAAAAAACTATTTTATCTATATACGCCACTTCTTTCCTAAATGTCTTAAAAAAATAAATGTGTTTGGTGATTACTTTATTTATTTATAGTTAAAATAATATCTAAGTTACATTTTATTGAAATAATTACAAATAAATTCATAAAATGTCATAAAATTCCTAAAAAACACCTGAAATTTAATTATCAATATTTTATATTATAAATGCTGATTACAAGTAATATTTAAGAGCTTGGATAATAATCTCATAATTATATAAAATCAAAATCCAAGCCTTAAAATTTACTTAAATTAAAAAAAACTTACTTATTAAACCATTAATAAAATTGAATAAATGAAGTAGAAATGAAAATAATTCTCATAAATGGTGACTCATCCAATGATGAACACACCAACGTGTATTAGAGACTTTTAACTTTCGGAATTAGGTGTAACAAGAAATCTACACAGGCGGACAATCATTTATTATGTGGTTTTTAATTAGAAAAATACACAATTTAAAGGTTTTTTTGTTTATTACATTCCAACTTTCCATGAGTAGTAGAGAAGCCAAGGAAAGCAATTAGAAGTATTATAAGAATTTGTACAAGACAGAAAAAAGGCAAATTTATTTTTTCACCCGCTTGCACTGAATAAACGCATCTATAATATGGGTTGGTATATACAACCCATATTATAGATGCGTCATTATTTGTGATTGAATTTTTTGGAATGTGGTTGGACATAATTATGTGGTAAATACTTATTTTGTTATTTTATTTAGCTATTTTAACTATTTGTATTTAGCCATTTTAGAAATGGCTTTCAAGTATTTTTTTTATTTAAAGTAAACTTTAAGGTTTGAATTTTGATCCATATAGATATGAGATCATTATTCAAGCTCTTAAATGATACTTTTTATCAACATTTTTTATTATAAATTATTTTTAATTAATTTTTCAGGATTATTTTTAGGATTTTTATGAAATTTTATGAAGTTATTTGGAAATATTTTCGATATAATCTAAGTCAAATATATTTTTAAATATAAATAAACATTTTGAAAGGGATTAATTAGTCGAATTTTGTCATGTTTTATTAAAAAAAACTAATATTAAATTTATTAAAAATAGAAGATAAATCTTACGAAAAAATGTCTTTATTATCTATACAACTCAAAGTTGAGTTTTCGGAATTTTCGTCAAAATTTTATCGTTCATTTTTTTCTAAAAATTTCTAAAAATGTCTATAAATTATCTATTAGAGTGCGTTTATTCATTACAACGATTCTAGATATCGAAAATTTACATGCATTTTTTACTATGTGTTGTGTTTTTGTGTGTCAGTTTATTTTTTCTACCACTTTCTCACTTTCTATATTAAATGCGTCTATTCATTGCAACGATAAAAATCAGCACACAGGTAAGTTTATATGTTTATATAATATGCACATATTGATTTTTTGTTTTATATTATAGGTGCCTTTATTCAGTGCAAACAGGTGTACCTCAATTCTGTCCAATACTACCATACAACTTGCACACCTGGTAGCGCAATAAAAAATTCACACACACACAGAATTCAAACAGAATTAAGCAAATAATATATTAATATTCATTTTAAACTTTTAAATATCGTTAAAGCTTCATAGAAAATGAAGTATTTAGATTAAATTAATTATTATTCTATTTACTATGTAATGTAAGTCAAACTTACGAAAATTTAGATAACTTATTACAAACAAAAAAATAAATTTACAAATTGCAATCCTATATCTAAAGTCAATATATTTTGAAATTTTGTTTAAATAAAACAATTTACAATTTTCAACCTTTGAAGAACATATCGCATACGATCAAAATTTCAGTTGTAAATTTAAAAAACAGTTTCAATGAAGTTCTTTGCTCAAAACAATTATTTCGACAAAATAATTTCCTTTTTTAAAATTCATAAATACATTAGTTTTTATTTTCAATTCAACTAAAACAAAACAAATCATAAAGTAAATGTAATTTGTGTTATTAATGTGTTTCGCTTTTCATATTTGATTTCTCTACATTAGATCGAAAAGCAATTTATAAAAGTCTAATTACCCGTTAATTGACAAAAGAATAACTGCCCATCGAGATGGGAAAAAATTTGAATTTGTTATAAATAATTTTCTCTATTTTTCTTAATTCAATAATGGAAAATAGCAAATTTGAACTAATTTAGTTGTAATGTTTGAGTGATTATTAATCTAATTTATTTGGCGGTTAACGATTAGATGAATTGAAAGTCTCGGAGAAATTGTTTTAATGAAGTGAAACGGTGTAGGCCTCGCTAGTTTACTTAATATTTTCCCACAAAAATCTTCGTAAACGAGATTTAGTTTCAAAGGACTCGAAAGATTTCGAAAGAAAATAATCAACAAATAAATTAGTTTTTAAAATTTTTACTCGCATTCTATTTGCTATTAATTTTATAATAATTAAAATATTAAAATTTAAATTATTACATATATTAATGTTAGCTTTTGTGTTTGACTTATTAAAGAGGACGAAGAGAATTGTAATGCATTTTGACAATCTCCCGTCTGACTTTATCGAGCAAGTTAGTGATGAAATGAAATTCTCTAAGATTCTGAAATGCTAAATTAAATTTGAGGTAAGTGTCATTTGAATGGCAAAAAAAGATAAACTGGTTCATGACAGAGAAAAATTTGCATCATTTTCTATTATGTTGTTTGAATGAATTATTCATCGTTAAAATAATTGAAAATGAAGTTAAATATATTCTTAAACAATCTATTGTTAATACAAAACCAATAGTTCAAAAAATTCAACCCATAAAAGCTGGTTTTAGTATAAATTCTTTATATCCAAAATCTCACGGTTTCAAATCATTTTCAAATTATTATTGTTTGGGTTGGATCCGATAAAACGATAGCCACAAGAGCTAATTAGGATAAAATAATAAGTAGAATAAATAAAAATTACTAAAAATAGCATAAATATAATAATGGTATTATATAATTACCTAAAATAAATTATAAATAAAAATAGTATATTTAAATTACTATTTTTAGATAATATACTTATTATAGTAATAAATAAAATAAAATATATATAAATAGTAATAGTTAACAAAATTAAAAAATATAAATAAATTAGAAGTACATTAGATACTTGAATCAGACAGAACTACAATAAGCTTAAAATCATTAACGATTAATAAACATTGGTAGCAACTGTTTAAAAGAAAATTCATAAGAATTAACTGAGGTAAACTTTAATAACACCAGCTGTTGGAATAGAAACTAATTCCAACTGTTAATTAATTTGCTATAAAAGGAACGCGTGGAAATCAAGATATCAAGAAATCATAAACGGGCAAGCTATATCAGCTTAACACAATATTAGATTCTAACCATAAGGTTAATTAATCTATTTATTTTGTATAACTATTTTAAGGGGAACGCGCACCCGACCATGAGAAGCAGCATTTCTGCCTATCTTGCTAGTCGGAATAAAATCTCAGAGGGATTTAATCTAGAAACGTTAGATCACCCTTGTTCTAATCGATAACGCAAACTTTGGGAAACACCCTCATTCTTGATTCAGTTCTTTATACAGCGCTGAGAAGCATTAAATCCAGCATTTTTTCTTTATCTGAGGACGGTTCGAATAACCTATTTCTTTACTTTAGCATTCAGCGGCTTTTTGGGAAACACAACTATAAATCTGTAGATACTGTGCATATTAAATATATTTTGAATACACAAAGGTTTTATCATAGTTAATTAATATCGTATACTTATATAAATAATTTACACGCACGTATTTATATACATTTATATCTGGAGTCAGATATATCATTCTGTGTTAGGAAATATCTTATCCACCAGATCAGAACCTAACAATATAATATTTTTTCAAAATTCAAAATCCCGTTAAAATTTTAAGTTTTAGCACTATAAATACAACTGCAATGTTTTTAATGTGATTGAGTGTATACAGGGTGGCACAGAAAAAGTGAAGCAAAGAAAAAACTCATTTTTAACATGATTTTTTAAAATACATTTGAAAAATCTTAAAAGATTTAAAACGAAGTCTCCATCTATTTCACATTTATTAATTAAATTTCAATGTGGCCACCCTTGGCTTTGACAATGGCCATCAATCTGCGTGGGAATGCTTCACATGCGGCACGCACCTGCTCTTCAGGTATTTCAATCCAAATTTTCTGAAGTAAGCACTTAAATTTATCCAAACTCATTGGTTTTAGATTATTTAGACGCTGTTCCATTAAGGCCCACATACAAAAGTCCAAAGGATTTACATCCGGAGATGATGAAGGCCATTGTTCCTTGCTAATGAAATCAGGCAAATTTGACTTGCACCAGTTCTGAACTATTTTAGCGGCATGTGCGGGCACAGAATCCTGCTGCAATACCCATGGATCATTTCCAAACAATTTAAAGGCATTCGCCATCACATGACGTTGTAATACTTCTTCTAAATAATATTTAGAATTAATTTTGACACCCTTTTCTATGAATTTCAGAGGCAAACGACCCTTTTTGGAAATACCTCCGTAAACCATCACAGAAGGACTTCCTTGGAAACGCTGGACCGTGCGGCAATGACTAGGGATATCGGTAATTGATGGCGAGTACACTCGATCATTTTGAGTATTGTGTGACTGTTGGAGGACGAAGAGTTTTTCATCAGTAAACAGGATTACTGATTCAGCGTGCCGAGATAATAAGTCCTTACATCTTGTGACTCGTTTCTTTTTATTTGTGTCGGATAAACCATGAACACGCCGTTTCTTGTAAGGTGTAAGTCCAAGGTCTTCTTTAAGAACACGAGATACAGATATTCGCGATATTCCAAGACTCTTTGCCATCTTTCTGGCCGACTGGGCTGGTTTTCGGCGAATCCGTTCACGGATAACTTTAACTAGCCTGGGAGTACGAACGGTCCGGCTTCGACCAGGTTTCTTTGGTGGTACAACTGTGCCGGAATCTTTGTACCTTTTTAAGGTTCTGTATACCAACGAACGGCAAATGCCCTCTGCTTTCGTTAACTTTAAAATTTCCGATTGATGCTTTCCCTCCAAAAATAAATTTAAAATTCTTTGTCGTTTGAATTCCAATGCCATTAACTTAAATTTAAGGAACCGCTCATATTATAATTAAATATTAAAATATTAAAACAAACTCAAATATTAAAAATTTATATAATTGCGCAAGCTATATCATTAGGCAAGAAAAAATAAAGTAGTTAAACTTGTGCTTCACTTTATCTGTGCCACCCTGTATGTGTGGTACCAAATATTAATAAAACGCATTATCGTCGATAATGAGTCTATTCACCAAGTTTCACCTTGATTGTATTACTATAAGTGAATTAATTAGTCCTCGCAAGATTTGCGTGTCACATGCATTGAACGCAGCATAGTATAGGGGACGTTTGTAAATTACGTAATGCTTAAGGGAGGGTGGTCAAAGATTTTGTTACGTAAAACAGAGAAATTTTCAAATAAAAAAGGCAATCTATTACATTTCATTAAAAGTTTTGAAAAATCCAAAAGTGCTCAAGTCTCGATTTTTACCACCGCCAATATTACTGGGTTATTCGCCTATGATTTACATAGCTTCAGTTGAAAACGAGAATTTCAAATACACATCATTATTTCAAAGTCTTGTATTCGGCGTTGNAGCCGATAAAATAAAATTCTCATTGATACTTATGACGACAAACGATTTAAATATTTTCAAATATTTCATTAACATTTATAATAAACTTCTTTTTTGAATAATACAATTTCTTTTGGTAACACATGGGTTTTAGGGGGGGGGCCCTCAACTTTCTTTAGGAAAAAATATTTAGATTATTTATTTATATTTCAAATATAAATATACAGTCAACCCTGTTCAATATGAATATGCTTAATATGAATATTTAATTCAAAAATTATTAGTAATCATTTGGTTTTCGTGGGAAATTATGTTTTATAATACGAACACTGTTTATTTTGAAAAATGAACAAAAAAAAGTAGTGTAAAATAAATAAATAATTTATACAATATTTGTTTAAATATTTCATTTTTCACTGTCTTTTATGAACATGAAAAACACAAATTCAAAATGAAAGAGAAAGGATTTAAGTATTGAAGAGAAACAGAAATTGTTAAAATTATTCGATGAAGATAAAGATTTTTCTCAGCGCTTTCTTTCATCAAAATACAATCTTTCATTAGGTTGTATAAATAATCTTATGAAATTCAGAGACTCCATTGTGAATTCAAACTGGAATACCAAACAAAAACGAAAAATGCATTTACATAGTGGATATCAAATTGATGCTAATATAAGAAATCTTTGAGCCAGTCAATAAATTTTAATTTAGATAATAACGTTACACAAGAGTTATAATGCAAAAAGGTTGATTATTTCGAAAGCATGGAATAGTGTAAAACCCATTTTTAATTGTTTTACCAAGTCTTTCAAAAATGTATTTGTTAAAGAAGTGAAGGCTGAATGTGATAATTTTCCATGTTTTGAAATCAATCCAAAATTTGACGAACATCTCTTGTTTGATCTAGTAGAAAAGTATGAAAATTAAAGTTCTGAAAATAAAGAAACAAAGGATAATTCTTTTGAAGAAGTAAAAGAAGATACAGTAATAACATGATTTGAAGCCTATGAATATACAAGAGAGCAAAAAATACTTCCAAGCTAATATTCCAGATAAGATGAACAAAATATGGGATTTGATTGATGAAATTCAAGCAAAAAAAGCATCTAGAAAATTAAAAATCACAGACTTCATTACGTGTCAAAGAAATAAAAATCAAGAAAAATAGGATAATAAATACATTTTTTTGAAATCTTTTATATTGTTATTGTATTATCTGTTCATATTATATTTTTTATATGAACATTTGAAAAAATCGGAACGCTGGTGTTCATATTGAATAGGGTTGACTGTATATATATATATATATATATATATATATATATATATATATATATATATATATATGTATATATATACTTTAATGATAATACAGCTCACCCCCAGAATATCGAGAGACTGTGGAGAACTCCTAAAGAAACAATCTTTCATACAGTAGATTTTAAAAATCTGAATAAATGTTAAAATGTTTGAGATTGAGCATAATTTGGAAATTAAAACAACTGCGCAAAGATACGATGTGTAACTTTCTGTTTTATGTAAATTTATTTGAAATATAAATATTTACTAATCTAACTTATTTCTCTATTTGTTTAAATATTTTTCTTAAAAAATTGGTTTTTGTTTGAAATAAAAAACAATTATGAATTCAATTACTTCTGTTGATGAGACCATAAGCTTGAGTCTGGTCAGCCTAATGGATAAATAATATATTGTTAATTTAGTGAAATATAGGAGACATTTGGACCTAATGGCACTTGAATAAACAATCTCTTCAAAGTAATATTGTATCCATTTGAACCATTTAAAAAAAGGATAAAAAACATCCAAAATTTCACAATAAAGATGGAGGAATAATAATAAACAAAAATTCTAAACAATTAGTTCTCAAACTTTTAACTTCATGAACCACCAAATAAAATTTCAACTTTTTTAAGGGGAATAACAAACACCCATATGTTTATTTTATTCAATTTTAAATACAAATTCAACATAAAATATTTTCTTAAATAAATTTAATATTTCAATATCTCAATTTGTATCCATAATTAATTCTGAAAAATTGCTGTGCAAATTGAAGCAGAAAATTTCATGTATTTTTCATGTGAAATGATATTAAGATTTCACTTTCACATTTTTATTTTAATTGTTTCACAATATTATTTTTTCGATATTTCATTAAAACTATTGAGAATTTTATAAGGGGTAATATTAGTTTGGCCATATTTAAATTAAATTTTGGAATTCATTTTACTAACTTTGGTCTTTAAATTAATTACAGAGGACATTAATTAAATTACTCAGCATACTACCACGTACTAGCCCTTAATATTATTACTTTGGGGAAAATCTTAATTAAAATGTTTATGAAATTTATTTGTAAAAATATTAAATTATTAAATTGCACTAGTATCAACGTTTGTTTTAATAAGTGCATACAATTTGTTTCTCTACCATTTATAGTTGATTCAGAAAAAAATACAAGAAATGAACAACAGCGGTGATTATAAGCAGTTGGAAGAGTTCCATTCTGAAATGTATGTTTTGTTGATTTGTTTAATAATACCCTTGCGAGTTGTTGAGCGTGAGCAGTACCCTTACGACAAATACCCATATGGGGACAGAATATTTTGTCGGATAAACTCAGAGTATATATTAATACTAATAATAATAATAATAATAATAATAATAATAATAATAATAATAATAATAATAATAATAATAATAATAATAATAATAATAATAATAATAATAATAAAATAATAATAATAATAATAATTTTTTAGACTGGCTACAGCTATTTGACCAGTTTCGACCAGTCATCATTCGACCAGTTGACCCCCTTCTCACTGTGATTACATTAAGCGGCTTCCTCTATTTATATATTTTTTATCAATACCTTAATCATTTAATGACCGAAGTAAAAATATTGAAGACCATTTTTCTATTTATTTAATGGCCTAAGTTTTTTTTAATTTAAGGGCCACAGTAATAACATTCATCACCTAATAATATTTTAATTAAGGCCATGTAAAATTTAAGTCCAGACTTAGTATAATTATGACCACAGTAATAGCCTCCCATTTTATAATGCAAAATTACAAATAATTTGCAAAGTAATTTGAAACAATTTAAAGGCAAACTCTAAATTGACAGTCAAAAAAATATGCTTCGCAAACGGAAGCAACGTAAATCGAATTAACGCAATTTGAGGTATTGGTATATAAGTTTTTTAATATATAATTATTTGATGGTTTAATATTTAACAGGAAAATAATTTAAATTTTGATTTTTTCCTTACTGGACCATTTGAAAATATTCCGCTGACCACAGTTTAAAAACCTACGTCCTGGGTTATTAAGTTTTAATTCATCCACAGAATTAATTTGATAGGATAGCAAAACTTTCTCTATGGGAAACGATTCAGAAACGATGGCGACATAATCATTTGTCTTTAATAGTGATTTGACATGAAAGTGTTACGTCTTATTGCAGTTCAAATCAAGAGGTCCCTCAAAGGCTAAATTTGGAAGACAATGAGTATTAATACTTAAGTAATTGAATATAAATTTTATATTTAAAATATTTCTTTTTTTATGCTTAATTAAAAAGAACGAATTTTTTTACAGTACTGCACTTATTAACTCATTTGGTACCATATTATTTTTAGTTCTTTTAGATATCAATTTATAGCAGATGACAAATATTCTATAAACAAAGTATTTAATCTATGAAATACATATTAAACTAAAATAAAAAGTTAAAATTTATCATTTATGCACATTCTATGCACCCATTTGAAAATATTCTGTAAGATATACAACTATTTTTAACTGCTCCCATTTGGGAATGGTGATTATAAATGGGTTAATTTATTTGTTTATTAATATGATAAAGTTTTAAATTAATTATCAAGTAATAACTATAATAGTGTTGAAATATTTAACAGGTTTAAAGCGCAAAAGTTGGAAATTTGCTATGCATTTTGAAATTTGATATCTTGCCTAGACTTAAAATAATTTTACATTAAAATTTCGGGTGATGAGCAACATTCACAATAAAGCAGTTGGTAAATTTTATTTAATTCAAAAACTCGGATTTTTATTTTTTTTTCAGAACTGGAAATTTTTAAACAAATAATTACATTTTCGAAGTAATGTTTTGAAATTCTACCTACTTTTTGCTGGATATTTCCGATATTTTTATAACCAAGAACTCCAATATTTTATTTTTGTTAAATGCTTATTTGTTTTTAGGAACTATTTTATTGTATTAAGCATTTTAAATGGAGAATGTCATGGTCTTATTACATTGTATTTTTATTCCTCCCCTTTCGCTCTAAAGGAATAAAACAAGATTTATATAGTAAATCAGTAAATTAAATTGACGGAAAAATTAAATTTGCAAGTTCAAGAAAGAAGTAACCCTTATAATTTTATGTATTTTCCTTAATGGTATTTAAATAGTGTTTTGTATTTAAATTGTTTAAACTAATTAAATAAAGTTTTTATTATTATTTTTATAGCATTTTTTATTACACACACATATATAAAAATATACATATACATACAACGGCTCCAGCTGTTCCAAGACTTTTTTGAAGATTGATTTTTTATTCAATGTCAAAATATTTCATGGTATTGCTGCCTTAGTAATTGACAATGGATCTAGTATGTGTAAAGCCGGATGATTCTCTAAGAACAGTTTTCCCGTCCATTATAAGAAGACCTCTTCATCAGAGGTATCATGGTTAGAATGAGTCAAAAAGATAGCTATATAAGTTATGAAGCTCAATTCAAAAGAGATATTATGACCTAAAATATTTCATTGGACATGTTATTGTTAAAAAGCTATCTAGCGTCATACAATTTGCAATGAATTGAGATTTGCGTCAGAAGAGCCGCCTAATTCGTTTTACCAAGCGCGCAGAATCTAAAACCTAACAGAGAAAAAATTACTCAAATTATGTTTGAAACATTCAATGCTCCTTTTATGTATGTTGCTATCAAAACTGCTCTATCGTTTTATGTTTCAAGAAATTCAAACTTACAAAATTTCAAACTAATAATAATTTAATAAAAATTTATTTTATAATTATTGTTGGTGTATTGGGTTGGTGATGATATTTGAAAATTTAAATTTTCACTCTGACTCCAAAGCATGTTTTATTAATTCTTAAATTAATAATCCCGAACAAGATAAACCTTTATTAATATTCACAATAGATCGTACAAGTTGCAATTACAACAAATTAACTCCAAATCAATTAATTACACAGAGCTTATTAAGACACTACATGAAGAATAGCCCTTCTCGTATAATTTTCTGAAACAGTAACAATAATCACTAGCCGTCAACCAACTCAATCACAGGATACGTTGGTCGTTGATACTATTTGCCTTAACCATAACTTTATTCACTCCACTTCCACTTTTTATTCAATTTTACAAAAGATGCTCGTCACTCTCCCAATCAATTATTTATTATCAACCAGTTCCTTCTGTCACTCTGGTTTCACTCTATTTTGAACTATGTTTAATTCTCCTTTTAATTCTCTTTAAACTCTCTTGTTAATTCTCTCTTTTACTCTCCTTTCACTTCTCTCCTTTTTAATTCTCCCTTCTAACTAACTCTAACTTCTGTGTCTTCCCTTTTATAATTTTCCTTATTTGCGATATTTAAGATAATTTTGTTTTCCATTTCTTTTTTCTCTGTATTCCTTTCTATTTTCAGCCTTATCTATGACAGATGTCGAGATATGACCTGTTTTTCCGTTTTCGTGTTGTGCCGACTTTTCCTGCTATTTCAATATCTTTGACAAGTTGTCAAGATAGGGCTTTTCCCAAGTTTTTGTTTTTCTAGAATTTGAAATTCCTCCTTCATTTGCACTTCTTAATTAATGACCTTAATGACCTTTGTTTTAATTTCTTGTTTGTTTTCTTTTATTTGATTTATCTTTTTCATTTTTTATTTCTTTTTACTTCTGTTTTCTTCTCCGAGTTCCCCTAGGTCGTCCCGTTTGTCATGACGATCTTCCCCCTGGTAATTTACTTATTTATTATATTATTTGCTATTTAGGTATCCTCAGCATATTTGTAGAACCTGATGATTATGTAATATTATAAGTGGCATTATGCCACCATTCGTCGCCCGAGCGATTTGTAATACACAAAGAAAAGGGTTGACGCAGAACGCTAATAGAATCCTAGAATTTATTGTTCGATATTTGGATTATTTTAGAATTTAGTTTTTAGATTATTTAATGAATACTTTGTTTTAAATTATAGTCATTTTTTTCAAGTTTGTATAAATATATTGAAATCGGGTTTTTAATTCAATTTATTTATTGGAAGTATAATTAATCAAAATTGTCATTTTATGGCGCCTACAGTTTACAAGAAGAACTTAAAAACAGTTATCAAAATATATTATTTTAATAAAAGAATTAATTTTAAATCATCATTCAAATCTTATGATTTTTTAGAGACTCAAGCCATAAATTTCGGAAAAATTGTCGGAAATAAATGAATAAATAATAAATGATTAGCATGAAAGATATCTTTAATCCAGTTAACAAAAGCGAACTAATTTCGATGTAATTATTTCTTTGGTTGGTGGTTTTGAAAAGGTTACGGTTATAAACATTCAAACTGATGTTTTCGTCAATTCAATGATAGTGTTTCACGGCAGAGGAGCGTTAATCGAGCGTTAAATTATCTAAAGACTACAATATCACAGGAAAGACTTTCTGGATTAGTAATACTGTCGATTGAAAATGGATCAGCCAAAACAATTGATTACAATGATATGATAGATGAATTTATCACAAATAGAGATGAAAAATTGCTTTATTAGTCCGGCTTTGTATTATTTTTTTATTCTACCATATATTCGTCATTACTGAACAGTTTTCCATGTTGGGCTATTATGTTTGAAGCATATAAACCAGGAGCAGTTATATTTGTACGATTGTCGATAAATTTCATTGGAAATGTGAATTGAATATTTTTATTTTTAATTCTTCGAGCAATAAATTCCTTTTGTTTTTCCTTGCTATTCTCAAGTTATTTGTGGATTGTTTCATAATTGAAAAATGATAAATATCTTTGTAGTGTGTATGAATATGGGCTGTCCTTATTTTTGGTATATTGACTCATGCATCAATATTGTTCAAAGTACAGGAAATATTATTTTAAGTACAATGACAGAGGCCAAAGAACACCTCCAAACAAAACATGATCAACTCAAAGACCACTGCCGCAACCTGGAAAGCATCTGGTTTAGTCCAACCAGATGAAGACCGCAAATCAGAAGTTTCACTACTGAAAAAAGATTGAACTTCTTGAATGGGAGTTGCAGCTTATCCAACTGGCCAACTGTGCGATGGACTAAAAATGTTGAATGGTAGTCTCTAGAATATTAGGTAGTCAATAAAATTAGGCCTCTCAAGAATGCCTGACGCTACTAAGACATTCTCAAATGGAACTTACTCAGAAGTCCATGAAAATCAGGACAAACCCTGGTATTACATTTGCACTACCTCCAAAAGCCGGCTCTTTTATCTTGGTGACAACCTCCACGATAACATTAGCTAAATAGACTTAAATACAGCATAAACAACAGATAACGTGTCAAAGTATCTGACTTCGTCGTGAAGATCATGCAGTTCACCAGTTCGCCAAAGAGTTAAGGCGGGAACAATAGTTTATATACTACAATTATAAGAGTAAATAATAACTACAAAAATAAATACACAGTGAAAACGGGTAATCTTGACACAATTTCTTTTTAATCTATTTATTGTTTGTTAAAATAGGAAGAACAGGATTAAACACAGAAATAACTTTTGTATATTTAAGAAAATTTAGTTAGTAGATTTTTATTGATAATCCGGACAGTTTTTTGTATTTAACCCTTTAAGCGCAAAATTAAATTTCATAAAAAAAGTCAGGAAATTATCCGTCACAAAAAAGTTAAAGACATAATTGTGATTTGAAAATTTGAAACACGTGTAGAACGGCCAAGTGAACATAATACATTCAGTATATATTAAAAACAAAACTTTGCCCCGAAGGGTTGTTAAAAGTAGAAACAAAGGTCTATTCAATAGTATTCGGATTTATCCGTATCTCGCATCTAAAGGGTTAAATATTCAGATTTCCCATTTTCAATGTAGCTTTATGTATTTAGGAAAGGAAAATAATGTATAATCCTTTTTTGTCTAATAATATAAAATGACCGACAATTATCATGTAATCAGTCCTGATAATTGTTGAGGATACCTAAATAACAAATTTATAAATAAATAAATAAAATTACTTGGGAGAAAATCGTCATGACAAACGGGACAATCTATAGGAACTCGGAAAAGAAAACGAAAGCAAAAAGAAATGAAAAATGAGGAAGAGGAATGAAACAAAAGAAATCAGACAAGAAAACACAAACAAAGAGCAGTACTAATTAATTAGTATCAAGGAGAAAAGGAATTTTAAATTCCAAAGACAGAACAAGAGGAAAAAGATATTGGAATTGTTGAGATAAGTTGGCCTAACAAAAAAAGGAAAATATATCTCGATATCTGTCAGATGAAAAAAATGAGAACAATCGGGAAATGTGGGAGAAAGAAAAGTTGAAAACATGTGATTATCTCTAGAGCCACGAATAAAACAAGCTAAATAAAGAGAAACTTGTGGACACAAAATTGAGACAAAAACCGAGACAACAAATAGGACAAATCAGACGAAAATTTATTGGAAAACGATTTGTGAAGAATAATTGTTGGAAAAGATTTGCAGAAAAGAATTAGTTGAGAAATAAACGAAAAGAAATTATTTGAATATTTGAATAAAGTTGTCCAAGGTCAAAGGAAACAACCAACTCAAAGTCTTTTTAGTGAAAATAAACGATAGAATATTCATTCAAAAAATAATCAAAACTACAATTTCTTTGGTTTTTTAATGTTTAATTTTCTTTTCTTATTAGATATTTCATATTAATATGTTTAAATATTTCGTTGGCGCAACATATTGTAATTATCGTAAATATTTATTATCGATTTTTTATTGTTTATTATAAAGAATAGAATCAATTAAATTTATTATGTTAAAAATAATTTTTTAATCTTAAATTCGGGGATATTTTCTCAAAAATTGGGCAAGGGATTAGCAGCGACTTATTAATGTTTATGGTAATTATTAGTTTCTGTAATATATTTTCTGTATCCATTAAATCAATAATAAATTTTATTTCCAAATAATCCAAAATTTCTGAATTTTTAATTCAATATTATTAAAACAAACATTTGATATATTAAGACGGATTTTAATTCAGCCAATAATTTTTTAAATCACATAAATTTAAAAATACCCTAATTCAATAATGCGATATAATTCCCGAATTATGATTTTTAAAATTATTCTTAAATTTTAAAATAAATCTGCAAGTATTTTCTCTTCATAATTGGTACAAATATTCTGCTTGAAATTTTTACATTTTAAAATTACATTCTACTTTTAGTTTTTAACATTATAAATTCTCAGTAATAATAACGATTAATCATAAAAATAACCTAACATTCAAATTAAAAATTTAAACAAAAATTATCGAATCACCCAGAGAATGATTAGATTAGATAAACAAGTGTTTTAAAAAATAATTTAATTCCATTTATGATTGAAATATTTCCTATCAGTGAAATGTAACTGATTTACAAATTAATTATCAATAAGTAAAAATTAATAAGGTAAATAAAACTTTTATTATAAAACATTTAAAACTTCAAAAATATACTACTTTTGTTGCTACTTACATGTTATGTAATCAGTTTAATCCAAAAAATAGTGGTTATGGAAGTGGTCATGCAGAACTTACAATTCTAGTCGATTACCTAATTGCTGACAATTATTAAATAGTAGATCCAATAACAAAAATTATACAAAATGAAGCAAGAAGGGAATAAATATCTACTGTAAACATCTATTTTGGATTCTTCGATTTCTGAAAGAATTTTTTGTCGTTTTATTTGATGTGCAGATTCCTGGCGTTGGTAATTGTTAGCATACTGTTGAGCGGTCAAAAGGATATCAAGCTCCTCACAAAATTCTAATTCGTTCCGATTAAGGATTTGCGAAGTCTGCATGTGATGTGTTTTTTGTCGATTAATTGCTAAATTCCATCTTGATAATTCCTGTCGAACAATATCTCGAACTTCCGACTTCCACTGATAAAGTTTCTTTTGTTGAGCTACTGTGCTCGCGACAGCGAATTCTAATAGAGCACCAATAACAAAAACTATACAAGCAATCAACCAGACATCAATTGCTTTTATATAGCTGACTCTTGGTAGATTTCCTGAGATCCCTGAAGCCTGTGTTAAAATTCCGAGTAAAGTTAATAAACCTAATGTTATACGAGCAGGAACTGCTTCAACACTCACCCAGAAATTGAGCCAAGATACAATGACTATCAATGTATTTGGAATGAATGTGCTTACTAAATATGAACCTAATTGTCTTCTAAGTATGAACAATGCTTTCAAGCAAGAATAAAACCCAGTTTCGGTTGTAGAGCTATTTGTGCAGTCGTTTGTTTCTACTTTAGTTGGTGCATT
Organism: Schmidtea polychroa; assembly: GCA_959609185.1. Classification (NCBI taxonomy): domain Eukaryota; kingdom Metazoa; phylum Platyhelminthes; order Tricladida; family Dugesiidae; genus Schmidtea; species Schmidtea polychroa. Next base: position 8,025 of record CAUHTR010000429.1, on the reverse strand, counting down.
AAATTCAGGAATTTGGACATTGTTTCCTAATTCCATTGGATTTGTTTGACTCCAATAAAACTTTAATTGGTCTAGTGTATAACCATAGCTCCCAATATTCATTTCACAAATTTGTGTATCCATTGGATAAGTCTGTAAATCCATTTGGCAAGAAAATCGCATCGTTATTTTTTGACTATACAAAACTTCTCCATTTGGAAACACTCTCATCAAATAATTGGGTTTAGTCATTATATGTACATAGCCTTCTTTTCCATTTCTAAAAAACAAATCTGGAAGCCATAGACGGTCTTTTAAAGACGGAGACACTAAGCTTGAATTAAAATGTTTAAATTCATTCAAATTGTCCCATCGAAGGCGAACGTCAACCCAAAGTTGACGAAGATAAAGATCTGTTGAATATTCCATATTACTAACGTTGACAGAGTTGATCGCTAAAACCTTCATGAAAACCATTACTCTGGTTTGATTACTTTCAATAGGCCGTTCATTCAAGCTGTAATTTTGAAGGATTTTATCCATTATTTTTTCTCGAGTAATTCCAGCAACAGAACAACTATTGCATCCAACATGGATAGCCAGCAAAAAGATAAATATGTTTGACTGTTGTTGTTTTATTGTCATATATAGCGAGACATGACACTGGGATGAAAAAGGATATAAAAAATGATTTTTTTTTCGTGAATATTTAAATACTCAAGGTGTTTTGTTGAAACGCCAGTAATATTCTCCCATATCTGTCGAAGAGTTTATTCATTCAATCATTCCCTAATGACGCAATCACGATTTGATTATAAATGGATATGTTTCTTCGCATTAATCTTCCTATTATTGTCGAAAATGAAAAAAACAATGTGCGCATACAATCTAAATAATTGTGATAGATTTTTATTACAAGAGAGAAAAAAAGAGAAACAACTCTTAATTTGCTGGAGGGCAGCAAAATTTTTCGACTAACGAAAAAAAAATGGGATTTCAATGAATTACATAATGTTCTAGTACAAATTTTGTATTATTTTTTTTTCATCAGATGTGTCATGAAAATTATGAAAATTTATGTATGTATAAGTTATTAATTATATTTTTTATAAATTTTCTTTCATTATAAATAACAGTACAGTTTAATATAAAAATAATGTTTTATATATTACATTAATTTCTGGTGTTAGAAATTTATTAAAATTTCATTAATTATTAATTAATTGAAAAATTCAAGAAAATAATTTCCAGATGTTTTTTAAATCACTTTTAAAAATTGAATTTATCTGGGTTTCAAATGAGATATATTTTATAATTGTGAAAAATCAAACTCATTTTAAAATTTTAATGAATTTTTAATGGATGAAATATTTTTTATCAGTTTCACCATTAAAAATTACTGGAAAACGATAATTGATTATGAAAAAATTGATATTGTCGTGTCTGTTGAGAATTTAATTAAATTTACACATAAATGTTTTCATTTTATTTATATTTATATTATTTATAATTTTTTTTAAATATTTTCAAAATTTAAATATTTAAAATACATCAAAATTCAGAAATGCTCAAGAAATAATAAAAATATTTTTCACATATTTCTCTGTAGCAAATTTAAATTTGAGCCACGAAAAAAGTCTGTAAGGCATTTATTATATATACGTAAAATTTTATTTACAGTGTAAAAAAATTCTTTTTTTGTAAATCTTGATTTTCTATGAAATTCCTTTAGTGTAACATTTCTAAAGATAGACAAACATCATAAATAAATTATACTGCCAAATTAAGTATAATTATAAAGTTATTTTCTTTTCTCTAAATTTATTGTCATCAAAAATCTTCTGAAGATGAAATCACAATCTATCAGTCGGCCAAGGATGGATTTTTAGTCGATCGCAAAAAATAAAATTAATTAAAATATGATCAAAGAAATGGTTTTCTTTTTTATCTGAGATAGATTATTTTTAAAATAAAAATATAAATAAAAATTTCTTAATATTGCAATTTTGCATTGACCATTTCTTGTGAAAATTTTCGTAAATGAGTAACTATAGTGTAGCATTTCATTATTTAGATCTATCTTCAAATAAAATTACCGTATTAGCCCGAATATAACGCGACAATTTTTAACATTTTTTTATTAAATTTTGGTTTAAATTAATTAAATTTATTGTCATGAATACAACCTATGTATTACTTTTAATTACCTAACCAAACGCTTATCTGATTGAATTTCGATTTAATTTTAATTTTTTTATGAGTATATTTTTTCTAAATTCGGGGTCGCGTTATATTCGGGCTAATACGGTATTTAAATTTTGTAATGGGTACATGATCCTAATTAAATTAAATATTTAGTTGACATGCCATCTATAAATAATGAGTGCATGAACCTTTCAAGCAGTGCCGATAAGATAAAATTTTAATATTGATTTTTATTTAAATAAATTAATTTTATAGTTTTTTACAAAGTTTTGAATTATTTGGAAATAATTGTGTTAGATTGTAGAATATGTGAGACAGTAGGGAGTTCAAGTGCCAGCAGAATCCTCAGTTACGACAATGGTTGTTCAAGCGATTGTCAGGGAAAACTAATGGATGTTGAAGATGAAACAGAAACTGAATGCCTGGATACAACGCCAGTTTGTTTGTGTCCACAGTTGTCTGCAAAAATTTATTTGATTTTTGTTATATCCTCATGGGAGGACGAGTCAAAAAATTCGATGTTCTAAAGTTCTGAAAATAAGGAATGTCCCTTGGGGGCAACTGAAAATTGTAAGGTAAAAATTCTAATTTTTTTGGACATCCTTAATGAATCGTCCGTTATACAAGCATTAGTAATACCATTTTATATCACCCTTATTAGTAGGTAGATAGTAGCCCGCTGCCGCAATTACCCCCCCCCCGGGGGGGGGGGGGGGGGGGGGGTTTGCGGCAACTTTTTTTTTGCGGCACGATTTTTTTTGCGGCAACTTTTGATTACGCAATTGCGGCAACTCAAATTTCTTGCTTTCAGGGATTTTTGGTCCAAATTTTTTTTTATCACACTATAGTGAGGGGGGTCTCCTTGGTCCTGGGATTTTCAATACAAAATTATTTTTTTCAATAGAAAAAGGTGGTCTTCAATAAAAAAGCATGGATTTTTCACACTATAGTGAGGTGGGTCTCGATGGTCCTGGGATTTTCAATACAAAATTATTTTTTTCAATAGAAAAAGGTGGTCTTCAATAAAAAAGCATGGATTATTCACACTATAGTGAGGGGGGTCTCGATGGTCCTGGGATTTTCAATACAAAATTATTTTTTTCAATAGAAAAAGGTGGTCTTCAATAAAAAAGCATGGATTTTTCACACTATAGTGAGGTGGGTCTCGATGGTCCTGGGATTTTCTATACAAAAATCCGACTATCAATAAAAAAGCCAAGGATTTATCACACTATAGTGAGGGGGTCTCGATGGTCCTGGGATTTTCAATACAAAAAGGCGGTCTCAATAAAAAAGAGTGGCAATTTAAGGTCTCAGGATATTTTCAATACAAAAATCCGACTACCACTAAAAAGCATGGAATTTTCTAGGTCAATTCAGGTGGGACTCCTTGGTCCTGAGAATTTCAATAGCAAAAGGTGGTCTTCAATAAAAAAGAGTGGTAATTTAAGGTCTCAGGATATTTTCAATACAAAAAGCTGGTCTTCAATAAAAAAGCATGGTAATTTAAGGTCTCAGGATATTTTCAATACAAAAAGCTGGTCTTCAATAAAAAAGCATGGTAATTTAAGGTCTCAGGATATTTTCAATACAAAAATCTGATTATCACTAAAAAAGCATGGAATTTTCAAAGTAAATTAATGCGGGTCTCCTTGGTCCTGAGAAAAGGTGGTCTACACTAAAAAACGTGGTAAATTTTTTCAATTAAAGTAAATAATGGGTCCAAATTTTTGAATTACAGTAAATAATGGTCCAAATTTTTGAATTACAGTAAATAATGGTCCAAATTTTTAAATTACAGTAAATAATGGTTCTTAAAAATTAAATTAAAGTAAATTATGGTCCGAATTTTTGAATTACAGTAAATAATGGTCCAAATTTTTGAATTACAGTAAATAATGGTTCTAAAAATTGAATTACAGTAAATTATGGTTCTAAAAAATTAAATTACAGTAAATAATGGTTCAAATTTTTCAATTAAAGTAAATAATGGTCCAAATTTTTGAATTAAAGTAAATTATGGTTCAAATTTTTAAATTAAAGTAATGAATGGGCTCAAATAACTAAATTAAGGTTCTAAAAAATTAAATTAAAGTTAATTAAGGTCCAAATTTTAAAATTAAGTAATCAATGGTCAAAAATTTTAAATTAAAGTTAAATAAGTAAATTAAAGTAATAATTTTTAAATAAGTAATGTAATAAGTAAATTAAAGTAAGATTTTAAAATTTATTAACAAAAAGTTGAAATAATAGAAGGTGTTTGAGAATTGAAATTTTTTAATGAAAATTTTTATGAAATAATTTTTTAAGTAATTTTTAATAGAAATTTTTATGGAATAATTTTTTAAGTTAATTTTTTAATGGAAATTTTTATGAAATATTTTTCAATGATAATTTTAGATGGAAATTTTTAAGATAATTTTTAATGAAAATTTCTATGAAATATTTTTCAAAGACAAATTTTAATAATAATTCAACAACAAACCAACAACTTAGTACCAACAACCAGTAACTTATGAACATGTATTAACAATCAGATACCTACAACTAGTTACTAACAACCTGCTACCAAGTACTTACAATCAGTTACCTGCTACCAAATACTTTCAACATAATACCACGTACTAAATAACTCTCAAACAACCAGATACTTACAACCAATTACCAGATACCAAGTACCTACAACTAGTTACTAACAACTAGTTACCTGATACTAAGTACCTACAACCATCTAACAAGTACTAACAACCAAAAACAAGCAACCAACTAGGTACCAAGTACTAACAACCGACAACAACCAGCTAACAACTAACTACCACCTACCAAGTGCCTACAACCACATACTAACAACTAGTTACCAGATACCAACTACTCACAGCCGTCAACAACCAGGTACTAAGCATTATTAACCAACTACTAAGTACCAACAACAACTAACTACCAACTACTAAGTACCTACAACCACCTACCTATTAACTATCTACAACCACCTACCAACTAGCTACCACCTACCCATTAACTAGTTACAACCAGCTAACTAGGTACTAGATACCAAGTACCAACAACCACCTACCAAGTACATACAACCAACATCAACCAGGTACTAAGCATTAATTACCAACTACTAAGTACCTACCAAGTACCTACTAAGTACCAACAACCACCTACCCATTAACTAGTTACTAAGTACTATCAACCAACTAGGTACTAGATACCAAGTACTAACAACCAACAACAACCAAGTACTAAGCACTGTCAACTAAATACCAAACACTTACAACCTACAACTAGTTACTAACAACCAGTTACCTGTTACCAAGTACATACAAGCAACAACAACCAACCAACTAGGTACCAGATACCGAGTACTCACAACCAACAACAACCAACCAACTAGCTACCACCTACCCATTAACTAGTTACAACCAGCTAACTAGGTACTAGATACCAAGTACTAACAACCAGTTACCTGCTACTAAGTACCAACAACAACTAACTACCAACTACTAAGTACCTACAACCACCTACCTATTAACTAGCTACAACCACCTACCAACTAGCTACCACCTACCCATTAACTAGTTACAACCAGCTAACTAGGTACTAGATACCAAGTACCTACAACCAACTAGCTACCACCTACCAACAACAACCAACCAACTAGCTACCACCTACCAAGTACCAACAACCAACATCAACCAGGTACTAAGCATTAATTACCAACTACTAAGTACCTACCAAGTACCTACAACCACCTACCCATTAACTAGTTACTAAGTACTATCAACCAACTAGGTACTAGATACCAAGTACTAACAACCAACAACAACCAGGTACTAATCATTAATTACCAATTACTAAGTACCTACAACCATCTACCAAGTACATACAACCAAGTACTAAGCATTATTAACCAACTACTAAGTACCTACAACCGACTAGCTACCACCTACCAAGTACCACCAACAACGAGATACCTACAACTAGATACTAACAACTAGTTACCAGATACCTACTACTCACAGCCGTCAACAACCAGGTACTAAGCATCATCAACCAAGTAATAACAACTAGATACCTAGTACTTACAACCAGATGACCACATGAAATTATTGGTTAAATAAGTAAATTAATGTCTAATTTTTAAATTAAGTAATCAATGGTCTAAAATATTAAAGTTAAAGTTAATTTAAGATGAAGATTTTCTGGGATTTCCAATGTTAATTTTAGATGCAAATCTTCGTCAATTAATCAATGACTACATGAAATTATTAGTTAAATATGAAAATAAGGGTTATAATTAGTTGTTTAGTAAATTATGGTGTAAAATTAAGAAATAAAGAATAATTAGGTAAATTAAGGATAAATTAAGGAAAATTAAGGTTCAAAATTTAAAATTAAGTAACCAATGGTTCAAATTTTAAATTAAAGCTAAATAAGTAAATTAAAGTAAGATTTTTAAATTTATTATCAAAAGATTGAATAACCACCAACTTTTTTGAGAAATGTAATTTTTAATGAAAATTTAAATGGAAATATTTTTTAAGTTAATTTTAAATGTAAAATTTTTTAAGTTAATTTTAATGAAATAATTTTTTAAGTTAATTTTTTAATGGAAATTTTAATGGAATAATAATAATAATAATAATAATAATAATAATAATAATAATAATAATAATAATAATAATTCAACAGTTCCCAACAATCGGTTACTAAATATTTTTAACTAGATGCTAACAAATACTTTGAACATGATACCACGTACTAACTAACTCTCAAACAACCAGATACCTACAACTAGTTACTAACAACCAACTAAGTATTCTTTATTGTATTTTATGAAATGTTTTTAAATTAATTTTTTATCTGTCTTTAAAAATATGTTTAATTACAATCAATAGAAAACCTTTTCAAAATGTCTAAATTTAACAAACATGTTGATTTTCATCAAAAAACCACAACTCAATCACTTTAAAACACCACGTGAAATTCAAAATAATTTAAATTACAATGAAATACTAATGAATTCTAATTTACAAAAACATCTTCTTTTAAATGATAACTACTGACTTATTATTGCAAAGTAAAAATCACATTCAATAAATACTTCTTGTTGATCAGTTTTATTATATATACTCTGAGTTTATCCGACAGGATGTTTTGACCCCCTAAGGGTACTGGTCGTAAGGGTACTGGTCGTAAGGGTATTAGTCGTAAAGGTACTGGTCGTAAGGCTATTGGTAACACTCAACCACCACCTACTCATTAATTAACTACCATGTACTAACAACCAGGTCTCAAACAACTAAATACTAAACACTTACAACCCACAACAACCAGCTACTAAGCATTATCAACCTACAACTATATAACAACACTGTACCAGCTACCAAATACAAGATACCAAGTACCAACAATCAACTAACCACACATAAAAATAATAGCAATTAAATACAAAATATTCTTCATCACATACACTATCTTCTTATCAAAATCTAAAAAGTCAACCAACTACTTACAACCAACAACTATGTACTAACAAATTGATCTTTAAAAGCAAATACTCATCACTTGAAAAATTAGATGGAAAATTAATTGAACTCAAGACATCAATAACTTGGTAAAAATTGATTAAATAATTGCAAAATTTAAATTTACTCAAAATAAATATCATAAAAATTTAATTAATAGACAAGAAAGAATTCTATTCATTAATCATCCAGTAAATAAAAAAATACTGATCATTCAAGTTGAATCGACTAAGATAATAAATTAATAAGATAAGATTTAGTAGATAATTGATTTAGATTGAATAAATTAATTGAAATAAAATTAATTTTA